>JXSR01S006403.1:0-11227 GCA_000969725.1 Ophiothrix spiculata
AAAATATTTTTAAATATGTTATATCATAAACCGTGATAATTGCGACTTTTTGCGCATTTGATGTGAGGAGAACAAGTCTCAGTTTCATGTTGTTGCACGACAGTTTACTTCAGCTAAATTGATTCTAAATTAAATCTGAAATGAAAATAAGCCATATCTGGTACATCAATATAAATTGCCATTGACCTTTGGTTTTAAATCTATCTAGATCACTGTGAACGACTCCCTGAAGACCTAGCTGAATGGAGAAATGAAGTCAATAAAATGAAATCGAAGGTATAAGCATTTCATAAGTTCAATATAACCCAGTACATTGACCTTGATATTTCAGAAGGAGGATGACACTATTATCTTTCCTTGTAACCGATTTTTATTGCGTGATGATATAAGAGCAACTTAAAATGTGTTGATTATGTTTTTACATGAATTTTAAACAGGACAACCACACAACATAAATGACGGTCAGTGAAAAAGTCACTAACCATCCAGGATTCGAACCTGGGACCTTGGCATCAGTGACCATCCAGGAATATTCCTAAAAAGAGGAATTCAGTATGATAAGGAATGAGGTACGAGTTTGAGATATTTCTAGGTATTATTGGAACAATTTAAGACAGGAAAAAGATGAGACTTAAGACGGCCCTTGAACCCAGACAATTTACTACAACCACGAATGCTCAACGGTAACTCGTTCCAAAGGCGGGGACCAGCGACTGATAAAGCACGATCACCCATTTGCTTCTTGGAGCGGGGCACAGAGAAAGTGATGGTAGAATCAGAACGAAGAGTATACGTGATCCTATAGAGCTGAACGTAAGAGGATAAATATTGAGGCGGAAAGCTTTGAAACAAAGGCACAGCACCTTAAATTGAATCCTCTCAGGGGTGGGCACCCAATGAAGGGATCGTAAAAGTGGAGTGACGTGTTAACGTCTAGGTATTCTGAAAATAAGACGAGCACATCTATTTTGCAGGACTTGGAGACGATTTAGTTGTTTTTTATCAGTGCCTGATAGATCTGAACGTCGTCTGCATAGATGTGATACTTCAGATCGTGAAGCTCAATGATCTTACCAACAGAGCGGGTGCAATACGAAAATGTCTGCGGACCAACAACGGAAACCCAATATAACAAATCATTATCAGCGAAGAAAGCACCATTGATGTTGACTTTACATGTTCTGCCGCTCAAATAAATTTAGAGTTTGTACAAGTTCAGGACGTTATGAGTAATGCAAAATTAACGAGCGAAGTGATCTAACAAGATACCATGATCCACGGTATTGAACCCCGCAGATAAGTCCAGCATGAGAAGGAAAACAACATTTTTGTCATCAATTGCCCTCAGCATGACCGATACGGGTCACCAAGGCTATTTCTATCAATGTATTCTGACACCTGAGAGGATACAACTTTCTCAATAAGCTTTCCAACAAAAGGTAAATTGGAAATAGGGCGGTAGTTACTCAGCTGTTTTTTGTCAAGCGAGGAAAATTAATGGCTTGACGAAGCTTAGCAGGAAATTAACCCAAGGCAAGGGAATTGTTGACAATCTTAGTGAGGAGAGGTTATAATGTATGAAGATGTTTCTTAACCAACCATGTAGGCATGGGATCAAGAGAACAGCTCTTGGAGGGACATTTCATAATGATATCATACAAGTCTTCTTCAGTAACATGATGGAAATTTGAAAAAAATGCACTGAGGATCAAATTGGAAATATATGTGAGCAGTGGTTGAATTACTAGCTCTACTATCAAGTTCATTCCAAATAGGCTATTAGGCTGTGGATAAAATAGGTTGAATTATTCCTAATGAATACACACTGACAAGTATTTTGCTGGGATTAGTAACTTAATGTAACTGCATATCTTTAATGTGAAGAGCTATAAAGCTATTTTAGTTTCAATCATCAAAGATTTAGGCTAGATAAAGAAATCTAATTTTGTAATTGATGCCAGTGTTTTAATAGGAGTGTTATGTCAAAAAATAAATATTAAGACATGGTTACACCATTTTACATCAGATATGAGATTAAGATCAAAAGATATTTATTGTTAATTTATTTTAAATCGAAACCTTATTTAAATTTAAGAAGTGCTTTTGTGTTCTCTTTTTGCCATCTAGTTTACAGAAAATGCAAAGCTAACTTATATACAATGCTTCAATCAAACATGACAATGGTTTTAGTTAAAGAAGCATGCACACTGTAATTGTTTCATAATGATATTTAACAACCATAATGATATTTAACAACACTTGTTTAAGAATGCTCATTAGATTTTGATTATAATAGAATATGAGAATTTGCCTTTATAATGTGCTATTTAGTCTAAATAATTGTGTACTTTGTGTTAAAAAGAGTTTAGAACATATAAGGTTAATAACATTTTGAAGGATTTTGCTGATTTTTATCGTGTTGCCTTATCCAGATACATCTATTTATAGTAAAAACATCAGGGGAAGGTTTTGATTTCTTGAACATAACATTCGTAGAGCTTAAAAATCATTAACAATTCATGCAATATAAAATTAACAGTATCATATGTTTCGGTGCTTTTCATGTAGGCCTATATACTTCAGTATTTTAAAGTAAAGTAGAATGGACAGATGAATCTCTAACATACGATATTTGCAAGTAATTTAAAGTATATTAGGATGAAAGCTGGTCGTGGATATTACATTGTTTTCAAAAGTAACAGTTGTTTGACAAAATTTGTTGACCTTTGACCATTTACATATTTCATTATCAAAGCACAGGGACATCAATATTTGGAAAGCTACACGTCTAAAAAATATTGCTTGTTTATTTTGGTTCTACCATGTCTTGTTTTGATTCATGGAAGTTTTTATGAGGTTTTATACCCAATTGCAATCATTACTAATACATTTTAGTATGGAAAATGTTACTTTTGTTTTAAGGTAAAAGACATTCGTTGTAGTTCAATACTTGTACGAACAGACACACTTAGTATAAAGAAAACAACAAGAATAAACTTTAAGTTTTATTGTTTAACAATCCATATTGGTGTGCGGAATTAAAAAATAGATTTAAAAAAGATGAATAAATGAGTTTTTGAATATATAGACAAAAAGACACATATCAATGTTAGTTTGTCATTAGATACAAAGAAAAAATAATAAACATAGTTTCATTTGAAATGTCAAAATTGATCTTATGGCTAATGCATATTCACACAAGCTTAAATCTTTAATAATATAGGTGATCAAAATATTATTGACTTAATATTAATAAATACGAGATATTATCTTTTGCTTGTATTTTACATATACATTTTTTCTTTGTGTTGCGGAGTCTAAATATGAATAAATCAATGTATTGTTTGTATTAGAAATGAACTGCGCGATGATTTGATAGATGTATACATTATACACTCCGTTATCAACAGTTTTGCAACATGGCGTAAATCCTAGCGACTGCGAGTATAACTCATCCATACTTAATATTTGATTTCTCATTTATCTGAGCATGTTACCAATGTGTGTTGTTCAATGCATTAGAAGAGTCCCCATGGCGTATGTTGGCTCATAGGTAATTTTTGTTGCTTTCAAAATGGCGACGTTATGATAGATAATGAATAAAGACCTCAAGCACATTGTAGCCGTGAGAAACGAAGGAATCCCTTTTTTTGTATACAGTGTGTCCGAGAAAAAAACCTTACAATTTTTGCTTGCAATTTTCTTGAGTTTAACGGATAGTCAGAAAGTATGTAAAGACTGCTTTTTTTAGACCATGAATTGAACTTTTAGATATCGTTTGTTTCATTTTAATCGGTAGTATACAACAAAAGTTAAGTTTTATCAAATATTTGGGTGGATTGTTGTGTGGTCCAATTTCGTGATTATTGGTCATAAAGTAGGGGTATTTCTGGATGGAATAAAAATGGGTCACCTTGGAAAATTTATCATATCTGTCTTATTTTTACATCAAATTCGTTCATTTTTTCATCACAGATAAAGAGTATCCCGGGGGGCACTAGAAAAAAATTAGGTATGTGAGATCCGCAATATCCAACATAGGGTCTTGCGGAACGGATTTTTGGTCAAAAGTAGGGTCTATGGAACAGATTTTGGTTCCCGAATTGAGAGTTTTCTACATGTACAGCGATGGTGAGTCAATTAATATAATCGGAAATGAAAATAAGCCGTAACTGGTACATCGGTATCAATTGCCGTTGACCTTTGGTTTAAGATCTATTTAGATCAATATGAATGAATCCCTGAAGACCTAGTTGAATGGAGAAATGAATTTAGTAACATGAAATCGAAGGTATAAGCATTTCATGAGTTCAATGTATCCCAGTACAATGACTTTGATATTTTAGCGGAGGATGACACCAATATCTTGTCTTTTAGCCGATTTATATTGCATAACGAGCAACGCAAAATGTGTTAATGAGTTGTATTGAAATTTCGTAATACGTGATTCATGTCATAACCAAACATTGTTTTTTTTTTCTTGCTCAAGCCAAATAAAAATAAAAAATAGTTTTTGTCAAAGCTCACTTGTGGCTTGAAAATTAATTGTGGAATGCGATTTTTTTTTTAATTTTATTTCCCACTTTTTTTTTTAATTGTAATTAGTTTATTATTGTAATTATTGTTTTTTTCATTGTATTTCATATATGACTTATAAGTTTTGAGCTCCATATGTTGACATATCTCAAAGACCATGCTTACATTTATGGTTACAAATAAAGTAAAGAAGTATCTTATTCCAATCATGTCAATGAATTTGTTTTTGGTAAGGAAAAGTATGATGTCCAAACAAATATTGGGGGGAAAAATCTAATTAAAGACATTTTATTTTAAAAAGTCGTCAAATTAAAAACAAACGAATAATAATATAATATTTATATTTTTTTTATTTCACGTCGTCAATGTGAGATGAAAAAAAAAACAGAATAACACGGTTAATCTACGCTTTTCTATTACAAACAAATCTATATTTTTTTTCGATTGGTAAATATGATACTCACTTATAAACGTTGAGTAATATATACTGTATGTAATCAATAATAGGCAAACGAAAACATGGTCAGCAGGTTAGGAAAGTATTACAGATTTGCTAAGACATCCTTTCTAAATTGTCCCCTTACAATTTAAGGTCACTTTAAGCTGCCTTAAAACTTATTTTTGATAGAAAAGAATATGGAAATCCTATTGAGTCTGAGAGAAGGGATTCCATAACTTTCTAGTAACAATGTATTAATTAGATTCCCAATGGATTATATTTAACATGTGTAGCACGAACATATGGCCCAAAATATTCTGAATTTGTTTTGTATTTGTTTTTTTGTATAGTATGTAGAAAAATGATCGGTTGCAAAAACTAGAATTCTATAGTAAGTTAGACCAAGCCATGCCAAAAAGACACATCAACATTTACAATTGTGATGGGCAATTTCAATGCCAAAATTGGATTACGAAAGGATGAGAAAGGGAATGGAATGGGGCCATATGGAACAGGAAACAGGAGCGATAGAGGGGAAAGACTTCTAGAATTTGTTAGCCGCAACCTTGTGATAGGCAAAACTCTCTTCAATAAACCATCAAAGAATTATTGGACATGGGAGAGTCCAAATGGGACAACACACAACCTGATTGATTTCATATTGTGCGACCAGAGAAGAATACTACTTGATGTAGGAACTGTACAGAAAAAACAAGACATTAATCTAGGAAAACTGGCACATAATCAACAGGAATTCCAACTTCAACTGCAAAACAGATTTCCAGTCTCAGAAGACATGGTAGATGTTAAACTACTTAGTGAACTCTATGAACAGATTACAACAACGAAAATGGAAGAGGATGCCAAACAAAACCGTTATCCAGAGCAGGCAATGCTAATCCGGAGAAACTGGAGTTAATGAAAATGAATGAAAGAAGGAAAGAACTAAAACCAAACAGGCGACAGACAACCCAAAACCAAATTGAATACACTGAATTGAACAAGACAGTCTACAAGAAGAGAAACTAAGAACTAAGATGGTGAGGGAGACACTAGAAAAGAGTAAGGGACCAAGATCATTTAGCAGGAAATTGGAGGAAGGCAATATCTTCAGTAAAATTTTCTAATTTTATTTTGGCAATGTAATTGTGTTAGCAATGTGCAGATTTAAGCAAAATTTCATTCAAACACGGTTTTTGACATTTTGGCGGGACATTTTTTGACGCAACACACACACAAAAAAATCGGCCGCCAATTTGAAACGGTTCATCCGATTTTCATTTTTTCTGTGTTTTTAAACTACTACTATAGTACTACACTATGGCACCAAGAACTCAATTTTGACCAAAAGTGGATTTAGGTCCTTTTGGAAACAAGCTCTTCATATATAAGACTTTAATAATCAAAATGTCTTTCCTTTTAATATTTGTAAATCCCATTAAACTAAAACGAAATGACGATGTGATGCAATTCTTAATATAATAAAAACAATAAAATATTTTAATAACTGTAATAGACTCCGTTAAACTGAGTTAGTCTTCAGATAATTTGGTGTTTTATTATTCATTTTACCTTATACCATTGTTTTACCTTATACTATTGTTTTGCTTTATTAGTGGTAATAACTGAGAGTATAAAAACAATTGTATTGACTTTACCTATTTTCTTTAAAATAATATCTAACATCTATGGTCATTATCATGATTTGATATATATTCGACATTGCATATATCGACTTTAATGTATATCGTAATAGCCAATAACTACTAGTATATCTATTACACTTATTTTTGAGAAAAAGGAATTAAGAGCAAACAAACAATTTCAAGTGTTTTTAGTTATTTAATGACATTTGTATCTCATCACATCAAAGGTACATCATTGCGACAAAGTTCAAAAACTAGAAACAAACTAATTGAGATTATGAAACCAGAACACGGTAATAAAGATATGATAAATCTAAACTACCAAAGAAAACGTGCACACTACATTCCATCATCTTGTTCGACTTCAGCACATGGCTTTTATTCTGACCTATATTATGGTACATGTAGTCTAAGATATCAATGTATTGTTTGCTGATTTTGAATTTATTCTTAGCATCAGCAAACATTCAATTGGGTCAGTTTGGGTCAGTTACCATAAAGCCATAGTAATAATATCCATAAATTGCTTTTAAATATATGTCGTTACTTGGAGTAATATCACAATTTTTTGTATGTTTCTTTAAATCGCAATCAAAATATGTTGTTTTTACTATAGGCATTACATCATGTGATTTTATAAAAATATTCTTATCTTGGTCATTATAAAAAAGAAATTAGGACCATTTGTGAGGTATGTTATCTTAAATTCGTGTCAACATTAAAACTAGGTAAGGTATATCTACTCGATGGCAACGATAATAAAACACAATTCAGTAATATTATTAAGGGGCCACTTCAAAACTCACCGGGCGGTTGTTTGCAGGTTCTGACCGCTTCTGGGCGGGTGGCTAGTGTTTATTCCGGTTGAACCGACCAGAAACGCCAAGAACCGACAGAAAACCGCCGGTTGAGTTTTGAAGCGGCTCCTAAACGGAATAAAGACAATTGCCTGGCCAATCTTTGTCACATTATCCTTAAGGCATTTGCCATTTCGTCCCTTAACCTTTTACAGATATCCTGAAGTAAACACAGAGTAAGATTAATATGAAATCTACTCTTTGTAGTATTGCAAAGGTCGGTGATACTACCACTGGCACTGCACTATAATTTATTTACCGTTTTAATTAACCATTATGTTTAGTCAGATTTCTTCATCACTATTCAAAATCAGTAGCGATAACGTAAAGACAGTTCCACACCTTTAATTGAACTATATACATGTATATATTTCCGCAGCAAACAAACTTGTGATGAGTTACAAAACAATACAGGCTCTGGGAGGTAGGCGATCGCCCTTTTGGCATGCCTGGGCATGAGCTACAAAGCTAGTCTTACTCGTTTCGATTTGTTTTCAAAATGTGATGTTCTAATTCAAATGTTCTCAACCGAGATATTAATTCCAACAGATTATACTAAGCAATGCCGTATTTCCCTTAGCAAGTTAGATGGTTCAATCAGTTATTTGAAATATGAAATCTCGTTATGAGGATATGATGCATAAGCAAAAGATGTTATTCAAAATTGTATGTAGCATTTTTTTCTGATCAAGGAGGCCAACGATATATCTGTTAAAAATTATACATCATCAAATTTAAATGTCACTAAAGAAAAAAAAAACATCGATCGGTTTCTAAGAAATGTTTTGGCTCCTACGTTTATACATAATAATACAAATAATAACACTAATAATAACAATAACAATAATAATAATAATAATAATAACACACATGCCCTTTAGTTGTTACAAAATTACGTGGAGTAAACATTTATACTTTAGGAGATACATATTAAACAATTGTTAGCGCAAGTATTCCAATCTGGAGTTATTTATAACATTTGCTCTCTAATTTGTGTTTGTGGTTTGAGGATAGTTTTTTGTAGATATTTTTCTGTGTTTAATTTCATAGCGCTTGCTTAATGAAGGTGGTTTTTATCCCGCTTTACACGTGTCATTTGTGTGTAAATCTGTAATTTTTGGCACGTTTATGTATTGTTTCTGTTTGTAATTGTCATACACATATAATACTATTATTAGTCATATTCTGCAAGTAAGTTCAGCTTCATAGCATGCATATATTTTTCAAAATGGCGACTTAAAATTTTCCGGGGCGTCACCAACCCTCTTCCTACACCCAAACTTTGACGGCCTACCGTAACCCCAGCTTAGGTGGTACCTCCCTAATTTGTTCATGAAAATGACCACAGATGATGTAAAAGAGATTACCCAAATGTCTGGGGTCGGCTGCTTGTGCGTTTTTATGCAGCGGGGAAAAAAACCTTACGGGAACAACCTTTAGGTAGACGAGGGTTAAAGAACATGACCATCATGTAAGATAAGGAGACTTAAATCAAATGGTCCCAAATTGGTTTAATCTCAAAAATCATATTTTATTGTCGGTGTTCCTTCTATATAAAATACAATTGCATGAATTTTCTGATATTGCCCATTTATATTCAGCATACGCATATTACTCTGGATTTGAGCCGATATCTTAAGACTGCAATTTGATTTAGAAAATCGAATTTTACATGGTTTCTCCGACACCATAATCTCTGATTAATCTGCAGCCTTTTTGGACTTAGTTTAAAAATATATCATTGAACCTTAAGTAGTTTCTTGAAATGCTTCTTCTCATCTTTACCGATGTTGAGTTTATTCAATTTTACCCCTAGCATCCTTTAAATTATATTATACCTACAGTTTTAACCCACAGTTACTTCGCATTTAACACGTAATATGATTGTAAAGTATAATGTAAGGATTAGATTTTGGAATCAACATGTTTTTTCCGAAAGCAGAAAAATTTCGTACGCATTGGAAAAATGACAATAATGTACTTTTATGTAGATACTTGTCACTTAAAATAACTGAATATATAGTTTGATGAATGGGAAGAAAGAGGGAAGGAATTCAGGAATATAAGATAAAATGTTTCAGAAGATGATATAACATCCTATCTTGGTATTGACAAATTTAAGTTAAGAAGAACTTCGCATATATCAAAGTATAGAAAATATGAACAAGGTTTTTAAAATTGTATTCTTCAATAGGAAAATATCGAAGATGAAATTACATCAAGATTGGTTCCTGGGTTAAAGATCATAGATCTGTGGTTAAAGATTGTTTTATAAGAAAAGATAGATGCAAGGTTTCATGGGTGTTTTCGAATTTTTTACAAAATATAATTCAGAAAAGATATTAACCACCATTAAACATAATATAGTTGTGTTCTTTTTATATCGGATTCTATCTCAATTTAACATAAGATAATAACTCTTGGGTCTAGATGAAGAAATTAGCAAGTACTATTTTCTTTATTCCATATATTCTTTAACTTTTAAAACAAATTTCCCTTTTCAATGCATCACATGTAATTATCTGATACCGCCAGGAATACCTCGAAAAATCTCAAATGCGTAACCAGATCTTTATGGTGCTCAATATTATTGTCCGTTTCAGTTTAGACATGGCATACATGTACATACATGTAAAGTGCGAGCGGGTTTTAACGAAGTATCACATTATTTTGACATCAATGGTAGTTCAACAGAATCTTTTAGGTGTAAAGAATCTGGATTGATTTCACTTTTCAATCAAACAGATTCTGAGGCAGATTTCAGTGAGGTTTAGTATTTTATCTTTTGAACTAAAACTTGAGCTACCTTTTAATTCTAATCACTCTTTTATGTGAGACGAAATCAATGTGGAAGCGACATCTGTTACGTTACTAGGTAACTATACTTGAATCTATTAAAGTCCCTTCTATTTATGTTTATCGGGAAACGTTGACAGTTAAGGGTATGGTCCTTTTACACGAGTGACACTCAGGAATGTCATGTTTACTGCAATTTTTGCCCACTTACACATGTTAAAATGTCACGATTTTTGGCATACATGAAGAATAGAATAAGTTCAAAATGGCGCCAATATATAATATTGAAAAAATTAAGGCCGTATTGTAAATTCATATGGTTCGGAAAATTTGATTTTGACAGATGGTAGGCTTGATACTTATTATTGCATTACAAATAGCATTTTATAAACATGTGGTGATGATTTTAAATGATAATGTTATAAACTCTCGCTGTTTTGCCTGCAAAAACGGCTGATCAATACGACCCCGAGATCTCCTACTACACTCCTATATCCCTGAACGCACTACCCAAACCTCCGACTGCTACGTATGGGTAACGTGTCTTCAAATGCTAAAAACATGCCTCTTCAAAGAAGCTTTCAAGGACTTAAGTTGCTTTTTGTACTTTTAGTGTATATTTTTACTACTATCTGCATGTTGATTGTATTTTTGACTTTTGTAAACATTCTTGTGTAATGTAGTTTTTAAGAAGGGTCTCTGTATTTTCACTATTGTATTTATATAGTTTTCTGCTTTGTGTATATTTTGTAAAGCGCCTCGAGGCTTTGGCTTTTGAACGCTTTTATAAGTGTTTGTTTATTATTATTATTATTATTATTATTATCTATATCAACCTCGGGAAATGAAAAAATGATATTTCATCCTGTCTCTGTATTGACAAATTGGAGTAAAATAGAACTTCGCATATATCAAAGTATAGAAAATATGAACAAGATAAAATTGTATTCTTC
>JXSR01S006403.1:17134-27807 GCA_000969725.1 Ophiothrix spiculata
TAGAAAGTTCGATATAACTATATTGAAGCAATACAATAAAGTAGATGTTGCATGGCATTGAGAGGTTTCAATTTCAATTAACATATTTCTATGATGGATGAACACATCTTAGCAATGAACCTAACACTTGGAAAATCATTAAAGCGACTTGATCCTTGAACATCAATTCAAACGTCGTTTAATTAAAAACTAGATTAATTTATCTCTTTGATCTTAATCCTCGACAGTGTTATAACATTTAGCGTTAAATAAACTATTTTTCCCTTGAATTCTTGACTAACAAGCTGCTTCAAGAGGAAGGGTGCGATTTAAAGTTATCACTAAATGTCTTCATTTAACTATAGTCTTAGTTGTTGGAGTAGGAAACTAAAAATAGCTTTTGACTTTTCAAATTTACATCAATATAATGTAGTTACTGATTCTAGCAATATACTTCTCATCGTTTATGTAATAGGAATAATTCAACCTATTTAATCATTACATCTTATGCATTTGTCAGATTGTCCCGTTTGATTGTGTTTATTAGCTAAGCTTAAATGCTAACATGAAAAGGCAATCTAGCTTATGTTCGATGAATTAGCATACATACCATGTAAAATTTATAAAAACGAACAGTTTCCCTTGGAATGTTATCACGTTTGTGTAATTCAATGGTTTTTCCCTGATCAATTAATCAAAAAGCGACGTATACGCAGACAAGTCGCTCTGAAATAATAGTGTAACACGAGCATATGGGCCTAAATATTCTGAATTTGTTTTGTATTTGTTTGTTTTTTGTGTATAGTATACCCAGGTGTCCCAAAAAAATGATAACATGTAGAAAAATGATCGTTTGCAAAAACTAGAAAAGGTTCCAATTTTGCATAACGTTTGATACATACCTATGCTAGATGTCTGCAAAATTTTATTATCACAGTATTAATATTTTTGAGTTATCAACAATGATAGATACCTAACGCATTTTGTCAAAATTCAACAAAATCGAAAGCATGTTAGTTTGATGTAATTTTAACTCTCGTTCAACCACATGTGAACTTGAAATTGACAAGCCCAAGAGTGTTTTATATCATAGTTTAGAGTAGTTTATCTTCTTTAATTTGATACTAAAATAATAAAAGTTTAATCAGCTGCTACGTTATTATGACGTCATAAATTACTACAGGTCTGAAAATCTTGTCGAAATCTGATTTTGGACTAAAATGGCCACCGATATAAAATTTTCCTACTTCTAGATGTCTAAAGACTATTGCTAATAAAAAAAAATATATAATTTAAGCATTCCCTGAGAGTTTAAGCGTCATTTCCTGCAGTGATGTTTTTTTTCAAATTTGCATAAGTTTACAGTTTAAAAAGCTGAAAACTTGACAGGTTCAATATAAACAACTCACTCTTGAATGCATGGAATTCATGTATCCCTGAGTTGCATAATAGATATACTGGAAGAGAGTTCAATTATTACTCATTGAAAATTGTACCAAATTTGGTTCGATATAAAGTCTGAATCTACATGATCAGTTAGAAAAAGATTGCACATTATATATCACAAAACGTTTTTATTTTTGGGAATTTTTGACATATGTATCTACCTTTGTTGATAATTCAAAAACTAACAATGCTGTGATATCAAAATTTTAGCAGAATCTAATAGATGGTTGTGATATAATTTTTGCACACGGTTATTTTTCTACATGTACCTTTTTTCGGACATAAGTTGAAAATAGTCCGAGTATTCCCATAGCAAAGGTAAAATTCGCAGTCTCAACACTTTAATGTTAAATTGATTTCATTAATCATATGTCTGAGATTCATCTGTAAAATAGATCTTATAATAACTGCTTTGCTTTAAAATACTTATGTATAAATACATGAAAAGCGCCGAAAGTTTTAAAGTTATCAACTGTTAATTTTGCATTGCCTGAATTTTAAATGGTTTTCTAAGCTCTTAGAATGATAAATTCAAGAATTCAAATCTTTCCCTGATGTTTTTACTATACATAGATGCATCTGGATAAAGCATCACGGTAAGCTATTTTATGGGTAATATAATGTCAGCAAATTCATTTAAAATGTTATTAACCCTAAGAGTTCTAAACGCTTTATAACACAAAGTACACAATTATTTAGTAGAATAAAAGCACATCGCAATGGTAATTTTTTTTATATTCTATTATCAAATCACTTTGCATCAAAATAACCTACATCTAGTCGAAAACAGAGCATTCTTACACAGTGTTTTTGTTAAAATCAACATGAAATAATGAGAGTTCGCAAGCTTGCTAAAAATAGTCATGTTTGGTTGAGAAGTAAGCATTGTAAGTTAGCTTTGCATTTCCTGTAAACTTGATGGAAAGAAGAGAACGCAACATTTGTTAAGGAATACAAATCCTTCTTGCTAATGCATTCAAATGTGGTTTCGATTGAAAATCTGATTAACAAGATATATCTCTTTTGATCTTAATCTCCGAAGTTAAATGCTGTAACCGTGTTTTAATATTAAGTTCTTGACTAATACTCCCATTAAAATACTTGCATCAATTGCGAATTGGGTTTCCTTATCTAACCTTAGCTTAAATCTTTGATGCTGGAAACTAAAAATAGCTTTCAGCTCTTCTCATTACATTAAGATATACAGTTACATTAAGTTACTAATCCCAGCAATATACTTGTCATTGTGTATTCATTAGGAATAATTCAACCCATTTAATCCTCATTGCTCATGCTTATATCAGTTTAGCCTGTTTGCTTGTATATCAAATCTACCTTATGTTGGATGAAGTAGCATACGAACCACATAAAATTTATCAGAGGTAATATCTAATTTCGAAATGCACTCATGCAAGATTTTGAAATTTATAAATTTTACCAGATAGTCAGTGAACAGATATTAAAAAGCTACATACTTAAGCGCGTTTAAAATGATGAAATACTGTTGCATGAAAATGAGTGCTCTACGCTGCGTTGTTAAGTTTCCAACACTTTTTATAGTCTTTGAAAGTCAATTAACATTACAAAGCTTGGTTTGTTGTAATGTAACATGTTACATTCGTGATCTGTTCTCAAAAGTGTTTATACATTTTACTGGCTCTTGTTAGAGAAGAGTTATCTACTCTACAGCAATATTTTAGACAATTTATTTGTTTCCGACTATCAGGTGGCTGCTGATATGTCTGGCTCTTTGCCAACTGATGATGGATTGGACTTAAAGCCCCCGGGAAGGCCCAGTTCTAATGAACATACCAGTAGAAACCAAACAAATCTTTCCATCTGCACATAACAAGGACACTTAGAACAGAAGAAGACCTAGATTGTCTATTGGAGGAAGTGGAGAATATTGAATGGAACATTGCGGGGTTAGTAAAGACTCGGCGTAAAGGAAATCTCATTAAGACGAACAAAGGAGACCATACATTATTCACAACATCAGGAGTTGTCATGGAGTGGGATTCTTGGTCAACAAGAGAATTGCAGGGAATGTATTAGAATATCATGAGACTTCTGATAGAATCGCTACCTTAAGCTCCAAATCAATCAGAAACATACATTGCGAGTTGTCCTGGTATATTCACCAACAACAAGTCACGATGATAACAGTGGAATAATTATATAGTAAGTTAGACCAAGCCATGCCAAAAGACACATCAACATTTACAATAGTGATGGGCGATTTCAATGCCAAAATTGGATTAAGAAAGGATGAGGAAGGGAATGGAATGGGGCCATATGGAACAGGAAACAGGAACGATAGAGGGGAAAGACTTCTAGAATTTGTTGTCGCAACCTTGTGATAGGCAAATCTCTCTTCAAGAAACCATCAAAGAATTATTAGACATAGGAGAGCCCAAATGGGACAACACACAACCTGAATGATTTCATATTGTGCCAGAGAAGAATACTGAAAGATGTAGGAACTGTACAGAAAAACAAGACATTGATCTAGGAAAAAACTGGCACATAATCAACAGGAATTCCAACGTCAACTGCAAAACAGATTTCCAATCTTAGAAGATATGGTTAATGTTAAACCACTTGGTGAACTCTATGAAGAGATTACAACAACCTAAATGGAAGAGTTTGCCAAATACAACCGTTATCCAGAGCAGGCAATGCTAATTCAGAAAAACTGGAGTTAATGAAAATGAATGAAAGAAGGAAAGAACTAAAACCAATCAAGCGACAGACAACCAAAAACCAAATTGAATACACAGAATTGAACAAGACAATCCACAAGAAGAGAAGAGGAAACTCAGAACTAAGATGGTGAGGGAGACACTAGAAAAGAGCAAGGGACCAAGATCATTTATTAGGAAATTGGAGGAAAGCAGAATCTTCAGTAAAATTTTCTATTTTTTTGCAATGTGCAGATTTGAGCAAAATTTCAGGCAAAAATTCCTTCGGAAACACGGTTTTTGACATTTTGGCGAGAACATTTTTGACGCGACACAAAAAATGTTTTTTACGGCCGCCATTTTGAAACGGTTCATCCGATTTTTTCTGTGTTTTGGTCTTTATTACATGCTTTATCATTGACCAGTCTTTTTTACGTAAAATTCATTCCAAAAGGGTGTTTTTTCAAAGGGGGGGGGGGTGGTGGTCCCTAGGAACCCCCCCCCCTTTGGGGACCAACGGGTGAGAAATACCTTGCTAACTTAAGTGTTAATGTTACATTGTATCACATATCTTCAACAGTTAATAAATGTCAAAAGGTATCTAAATACTCGTGACTTTAACAAAGTTTAATCTCATTTAGAATTTATTTGCCTATAAGACTTAATTAATCAAAATATCTTTCCTTTTAATATTTGTAAATCTCATTAAACTAAAACGAAATGACGATGTGATGCAATTCTTAATATAATAAAAACAATAAAATATTTCAATAACTGTATTAGACTCAATTAAACTGAGTAAGTATTCATATAATTTGGTTTTTATTATTCATTCTACCTTATACCATTGTTTTTCCTTATACCATTGTTTACCTTATACCATTGTTTTGCTCTATTAGTGGTAATAACTGCGAGTATAAAAACAATTGTATTGACTTTACCTATTTTCTTTAAAATAATATCTAACATTTATGGTCATTATCATGATTATATATGTATTCGAGATTGCATATATCGACTTTAATGTACATGTCGGGTTCACTTTGCCATCATGAGTCAACTAATTTTGCCTCTCTACCTACTAAGAGAGGAACACCTTTTTGTTTACCAAGCACTTGAGCGTGGTTGCCCCCTGCATGGTCAGCACTTGAGCGTGGTTGCCCACTGCATAGTCAGCATTAATGTTTGTTTACTTGATAGCGTTGAGATCGATAGATAATTTTCAATTGTGGTTAAGAGGCGATTGCTCTGGTTAAAGAAATCAATATCAGCTAACTTCCTCTTGGATGGCAAAAGAACCTGACATGTATATTGTAAGAGCTAATAACTACTAGTATATCTATTACAATTATTTTTGAGAACAGGATTTAAGAGCAAAGAAACACCTTTAAGTGTTTTTTGTTATTTAATGACACTTGTATCTCATCACATCAAAAGTTCATCATTGCGGCAAAGTTCAAAAAATAGAAACAAACTAATTGAGATTATGAAACCAGAACACGGTAATAAAGATATGATAAATCAAAACAACCAAAGAAAACGTGCACACTAAATTCCATCATCTTGTTTGACTTCAGCACATGGCTTTTATTTTGACCTATATTATGGTACATGTAGTCTAAGATATCAATGTATTGTTTGCTGATTTTGAATTTATTCTTAGCTTCAGCAAACATTCAATTGGGCCAGTTACCATAAAGCCATAGTAATGATATCCATAATATTGCTTTTAAATATAATGTCGTTACTTGGAGTAATATCACAATTATTTTTGTGTTTCTTTAAATCGAAATCGAAATATGTTGTTTTTACTATAGGCATTACACCATGTGATTTTATTAAAATATTCTTATCTTGGTCATCATTAAATCTGTTATATTAAATTCTTGTCAACATTGTCTTCTTGTCTACTCGATGGCAACGATAATAAAACCCAATTCAGTGATATTATTAAGGTGTCACTTCAAAACTCAACCGGGCGGTTGTTTGCCGGTTCTGGCCGCTTCTGAGCGGGTGGCTAGTGTTTATTCCGGTTGAACCGACCAGAAACGCCCCGAACCGACAGAAAACCGCCGGTTGAGTTTTGAAGCGGCTCCTAAACGGAATAAAGACAATTCCCTGGCCAATCTTTGTCACATTATCTCTAAGGTATTTGCCATTTCGTCCCTTAACCTTTTACAGATATCCTGAAGTAAACACAGAGTAAGATTAATATGAAATCTACTCTTTGTAGTATGCAAAGGTCGTTGATATTACCACTGGCACAGCATTATAATTCATTTATTGTTTTAATTAACCATTAAAATCAGTAGCATTAACGTAAAGACACTTCCAAACCTTTTTATTGAACTATTTACATGTATATATTTCCGCAGCAAACAAACTTGTGATGAGTTACAAAACAATGCAGGCCTAGGGAGGTAGGCAATCGCCCTGGGCATGAGCTACAAAGCTAGTCTTACTCGTGTCGTTTTGTTTTCAAAATGCGATGTTCTAATTCAAATGTTCTCAACCGAGATATTAATTCCAACAGATTTTACTAAGCAATGAAGTTTTGCCGTATTTCCCTTAGCAAGTTAGAAGGTTCAATCAAATATTTGAAATATTAAGTCTTGTTATGAGGATATGATGCATAAACTCAATCAAAGGAGAATACGGTATGTTTGTCTGGCTGCGTTTTCATTGTAAATAAACATGATCGTTATTAAAATTACCAATATGTTTATAACCTAATAAAAGGAATTTATATTTGGACACATGTTTGTAAAAATTTGTTAAAAAACGAACTAAAAAGTAGACACAATTTTGTCTACTTTTAAATTATCTCGTGTTAAGACTTTTTTCAAAATTGTATGTAGCATTTTCTCTGATCAAGGAGGCCAACGATAAATCTGTTAAAAATTATACATCATCAACTTTAAATGTCACTAAAGGAAAAAAAAAACATCGACCGGTTTCTAAAAAATGTGTTACCCTTTAGTTGTTACAAAATTACGTGGAGTAAACATTTATACTTAAGGAGATACATATTTAAAAAAATGTAGCGCAAGTATTCCAATCTTGAGTTATTTATAAGATTTGCTCTATAATTTGTGTTTGTGGTTTGTGGATAGTTTCTTGTAGATATTTTCCTGTGTTTAATTTCATAGTGCTTGCTTAATGAAGGTGGTTTTATCCCGCTTTACACGTCGTGTTGTTTGGGTGTAAATATGTAATTTTTGGCACGTTTATGTATAATTGTTTCTGTTTGTAACTGTCATACACATATAATACTATTATTAGTCATATTCTGCAAGAAAGTTCAGCTGCATAGCAAGCATATATTTTTCAAAATGGCGACTTAAAATTTTCCGGGTCGTCACCAATTCTCTTCCTACACCCAAATTTTGACGGCCTACCCTAACCCCAGCTTAGGTGATACCCCCCTATTTTTTTCAAGAAAATGACCCCAAATGATGTAAAAGAGATAACCCAAATGTCTGGGGTCGGATGCTTTTGCGTTTTTATGCAGCGGGGAAAAAACCTTAGGGGAACAACCCCCCCCCCCCCCCCCCCCCCCCCGTTTGGGTAGACGAGGGTTAAAGAACATGACCATCTTCTGTAAGGTAAAGGTAAAGTCGAAACCAAAGCTTGTTTGCTAACGGCCGTGGTGCCCATCTCCATTTCCTTAGCGTTTAGGCCAGACTCCACGTCTGTGTATGTCTGATTTACCTTCCCAGTAATTTTTACACACTGGTACCCATTTCTGTCACCTGGGTGGGGAGAGACAATGTGGACAAAGAATCTTGCTCAAGGATTCAAAACTGCAGTGACCGGGCCGGGGCTTGAACCCACAACCTCTCCATTATGAGTACAATGCTCTAACCACTGCGCCACAGTGCTCCACATCATCTGTAAGATAAGGAGACTTAAATCAAATGGTCCCAAATTGGTTTAATCTCAAAAATTATATTTTATTGTCAGTGTTACTTCTATATAAAATACAATTGCATGAATCTGCTGATATTTATATTTAGCATACTCATATTACTCTGGATTTGAGCCGATATCTTAATGCTGCAATTTGATTTAGAAAATCGAATTTTACATGGTTTCTCCGACAGCATAAGCGTTGATTAATCTGCATCGTTTTTGGACTTGGTATAACAATATATCATTGAACCTTAAGTTGTTTCTTGAAATGCTTCTTCTCAACTCAAAATTTAAATTTACCGATGTTGAGTTTATTCAAGTTTACCCTTAGCATCCTTTAAACTATATTATACCTACAGTTTTAACCCACAGTTACTTCGCATTTAACACTTAATATTATTGTAAAGTATAATGTAAGGATTAGATTTTGGAATCAACATGTTTTTTCCGAAAGCAGAAAAATTTTCGTACGCATTGGAAAAATGACAATATTATACCTACAGTTTTAACCCACAGTTACTTCGCATTTAACACTTAATATTATTGTAAAGTATAATGTAAGGATTCGATTTTGGAATAAACATGTTTTTTTCCGAAAGCAGACAAATTTCGTACGCATTGGAAAAATGACAATAATATACTTTTATGTAGATACTTGTCACTTAAAATAACTGAATGTCTAGTTTGATGAATGGGAAGAAAGAGGGAAGGAATTTAGGAATATAAAATAAAATCTTTCAGAAGATGATATTTCATCCTATCTTGGTATTGACAAATTGAAGTAAAAAAGAACTTGACATACATCAAAGCACAGAAAATTTGAGGAATATAAAATAACATCTTTCAGAAGATGATATTTCATCCTATCTTGGTATTGACAAATTGAAGTAAAAAAGAATTTCGCATATATCAAAGTAAAGAAAATATGTACTAGGTAAAATTATATTCTTCAATAGGAAAATATCGAAGATGAAATTACATTAAGATTGGTTCCTGGGTTAAAGATCATAGATCTGTGATTAAAGATTGTTTTATTAGAGAAGAGAGATGCAAGGTTTCATGGGTGTTTTAGAATTTTTTAAAAAATATAATAAGAAAAGATATTAACCACCATTAACACTTAAGTGCATAAGGGGGGGGGGGGTCCATATGAACCCTGGATTTTGTTTTTTGCGCGTGAAGCGAGAAAACGCAACATAACCCAATAAAGCTGTTTTATGTAATTGTCAAGGTAGGGGTTACGCATGTTTTGGTGCAAAAAAAATTCAAATCGGTCGTGTCGTTTTTGAGAAAATTAACATAAACTGGTAACATGATGGCGCTGTTCAAATTTTGTTTTGTCCCTAAAACAGAAACGAAACAACTTTTTTGAATTTTTATTTCAGCAATGTATTTGAAATTATAATCTGCTATTAGGAGCCAAATTTCATTGAAAAATTCTCTTTGGAAAAATGATTTCCAATTTTTGGCGGGATATTTTTCGAAAAAAAGAAAGCAAATTTGACACGAACTAGATATCTGGCCGCAATTTTAAAACGGAATGACGGATTTTTAATTTTTTTGTTTCATATGAATTTAATTGAGTTGGTGTATCACTGTGTACAGTTTAAGGATAAATTATGTAGAAAACAGTTTTTATAAAGCGTTCAAAATCCAGGGTCAATCTGGATTCCCCCCCCCCCTCCCCCTGTGCACTAACGGGATTCTAAAACACAAGTTGTGTTCTTTTTATATCGGATTCTATCTCAATTTAACATAAGTTAATAACTCTTGGGTCTAGATGAAGAAATTAGCAAGTACTATTGTTCTTATTCCATATATTATCTAACTTTTAAACAAATTTCCCTTTTTAATGCATCACATGTAATTATCTGGAACCGCCAGGAATACCTCGAAAAATCTCAAATGCGTAACCAGATCTTTATGGTGCTCAATATTATTGTCCGTTTCAGTTTAGACATGGCATACATGTACATTTAAAGTGCGAGCGGGTTTTAACGAAGTATCACATTATTTTGACATCAATGGTTTGTTCAACAGAATCTTTTAGGTGTAAAGAAACTGGATTGATTTCACTTTTCAATCAAATAGATTCTGAGGCAGATTTCAGTGAGGTTTAGTATTTTATCTTTTGAACTAAAACCTGAGCTACCTTTTAATTCTAATCACTCTTTTATGTGAGACGAATTCAATGTGGGAGCGACATCTGTTACGTTACTAGGTAACTATACTTGAATCCCTTCTATCTATGTTTATCGGGAAACGTTGACAGTTAAGGGTATGGTCCTTTTTCACGAGTGAAACTCAGGAATGTCATGTTTACTGCAACTTTTGCCCACTTACACTTGTCAGAATATTACGATTTTTGGCATACATGAAGAATAGAATAAGTACAAAATGGCGCCAATATATAATTTCAAAAAAAAAAAAAATCTGTATTTTCACAATTGTATTTGTATAATTTTCTTCTTTGTGTGTTTTGTGTAAAGCGCCCCGAGGCTTTGGTTTTTGAACGCTTTTATAAATGCTTGTTTATTAGTATTATTATTATTTTTATCAAATATATCTCTTTACGATCCAAGGTCTCCCAAGATGTTCAATGTTTATTTTTTAGGTATATTATTGATTATTTTTTACTTATTTAGTTATGGTGTA
>JXSR01S006404.1:501-13773 GCA_000969725.1 Ophiothrix spiculata
ATTTTTCAACAACTAAACAGTGGAATTGAAGACGAATGTGTTTTAATCAAAACATAGGTTGTTAATTCCAGTTCCAGCAAAATTGAAAATATAGTGGCCTATTAGCAGTTTCATGTTGTAGGCTTGTATCTCATTTGTATTTATCTCACTGATTCCAGATTGGTATTTGTGGTCGCACAGGCAGTGGTAAATCATCTCTAACCCTGGCGTTGTTTAGAATTATTGATACTTTTGAAGGTGAGTACATCCATCATATCAAAAACCTTTTATCATAAACTATGACAATGGTTCATCCTACATCTTATATTGATCTAACCAGCTTATTTAAGAATAAGACATTGGTTATTTTCTATAGACCTTTTCAAAACATGACTTTCCAAGAATTTCCGAAGCTGATTTTGCACTTTCAGGCAATTGCCGACAGAAAAAGTGACTCTTCAACACAATAACCAGAATGTTAAGTTTGCGTTCTCGTTAACTGGTTGCGTACGAATTCGAACTTGTAATTAGCGTTAGCAATATAGAGTCACTTTTAGTGTGATCGCCCTAATGTGACTTGAAATCTTAATAAGCTGATTGAAAATGGAAATTTCACTTTTTGTATCAGTGAGCTTATGGTTCCATCAGCCAAAAGTTGTTCAGAATTAGTGTATCTAATAATGTATGGGTCTGGTTCTATTTATTTTTCACTTTTATTGCACTGAAAAGGCGAAAGAATTTTCGGAAAATCTTGTTTTCAAAAACATATATGCTAATGAGCTCGTACGTGATTGGTTGTTAAAACGGCCATGTGATCTGTGTTCCGATTATTTCCAAATGGATTTTGAAAAGTGTCTGTTAGGTCAGTCAGGTACAGGGTGAAAAGAAAAAGTTGAATAGGTTGAAGTTGGACATGCAATATTTGGATTTGGTCAAGATTAGATCCATCAAAACCTATTGAATTAGAGAGCATCAAATCAATTAATTATTATGATGATGTCGGCGATTTGAAAACTAGTGTCTACCCATGATCGGAATCAGACGATTGTGCTCTTAGTAGGTTTCAAATTGATTAATTCCAATTCATTCTGATTCTCTACTTAATTGCCGACATCAACACAATATTAGTGAATCAATCGTATCATGTGGTTGTCATAGTTAATTTTAGACAAAATATGTATTGTTTATAGCATTTTGTTGTCGCCTGTTGGCTCTGGTAGGTCTTGATTATACCAAAGGATGCAATTAACTGTGTTTTTACACTTTTCTAGGGTTTGTTGAATTGGTTTGTGAGATCAGCAAAATGTAGATTTGTTCGTAATTCCGATTCAGATACGATAAGCTTAAAATCGGTGCGATTACAAACCATTTGACCAGATTGGTCAGACACTAATAAAAACCATAAATCATTCTAGCTTTTCCAGTTATGCCTTTTCATATTTGTTCTTGTTACAGGACGTATTACAATAGATGATATTGACATAGCTACAGTACCGCTTACATCACTCCGACAAAAGTTATCTATTATACCGCAGGACCCAGTATTGTTTACAGGATCAATAAGGTACAGTGGATTGATAAAATTGTTTAATTTTGATTTGAAAGTCTTTAACTAGTATTTATCAATGAGCATATATAGCCTGTACTTGGTATACCATAATACATGAACACTGTTTTCATATTATGATCGCTGTTTAAATTAAACAGAATTAATTTCTGGCTATCAATTATCATGAAAGCTTGGAACGAGCCCGGGGCCCAAACCACTTAACCTCATATTCGAGCCTGTGTATGATGTAATATTTTGTGGGGTAATTTAATTTCAATTGGTATGTTGACCTAAACCCATTTTTTTAAATGCTTGTAGATGTATACTAATTTAACATATAGGTAACTACAAAGAATTTTTCAACAACTAAACAGTGGAATTGAAGACGAATGTGTTTTAATCAAAACATAGGTTGTTAATTCCAGTTCCAGCAAAATTGAAAATATAGTTAATTTTGGCTAAAGAAATCTAATGTTTTTGTAATTTGTTATTTCATTTCAACAGGTTTTATGATTTGATTATGAATAAGAAAGTTTACATTTTTAATTGATTGTTTTATCATTCTTGAAGTAATTCTTTTCTGGTGATTAAAAAATGGACCATTAAGTGTTAGTCAGGTGTATTTTTCAATTTAAAAAATGAAAATAAACACTTTTTTTGCTCAAAATCCTCCATTCTAATTAATTGATATATATTAGATAAACATCTTTTGAGTTGTTCTCATTGACATTCTTAAACAAACAAACGTAAATAACTTAAACTTACTGAAAACTCC
The DNA here is from genome assembly GCA_000969725.1 of Ophiothrix spiculata. Taxonomy (NCBI): domain Eukaryota; kingdom Metazoa; phylum Echinodermata; class Ophiuroidea; order Amphilepidida; family Ophiotrichidae; genus Ophiothrix; species Ophiothrix spiculata. The sequence goes on from JXSR01S006404.1 coordinate 2,805, forward strand.
ACTGTTCTTTGTATGCACTTTCTAGGTACAATCTAGACCCCCAAGGAAATCGCACAGACCAAGAGTTATGGGATGCATTAGATATTGCGCAGCTCAGAAATACCGTATCAGATCTGCAAGATGGGTTAGGTAAGTCCTCCCTTATTGTTACATTAACTGACACTTTAAAATTAGAGGTTTGATTCATTTTTACATAAATTCATTCATGTCAAAATTTATTTCATCCTCTAAGTGAATTTAATAGTTGCTTGAATGCCCTAATGAAATATTTTTATTGCCTTCTTCATTTGCAAATTGTGATGTCAAACAATCGAACTTAATAAGTTAAAAATATTAAATTATATTGTTTTATTCTATTGCAGGGGTTCTCAATTAAATTTGTTGGCGGGCCATTAAGGACAAAGGCCAGTTCAAAAATACATCTTGGAGGGCCAAATTAAGACCTTTTTCAATGCTTTTCCTATATACTTCTGTATTCCAGCGGCAATCAAATCGCCAAATAAAGTAGTTCGCAGGCCGGATTTGGCCCGCGGGCCGCTATTTGAGCAGGCCTGTTCTATTGATATAAAAAGCCTAGAAACGCTTGACTTATAACACTTGCAGATTATTCCAGTCATCGGTGGAAAGAATCTATTCCCCAAAACGGGCTGAAAGAAGTCAATTTTAAGTGTTTTTATTAATTAAAACAGACGAAGAGGAAGCCCAGTCGTAGTGCCCATCTCTTTCAAAGCGATTGGGGCAGGCACCACTTTTTGCCGTACCTAAATAACTCTTTTTGCAACTTCAATGCTGACAGGTTATTTCTCACTTTTCTGTGTAGATTCACAAGTAACTGAGGGAGGTGAGAATTACAGTGTGGGACAGAGGCAACTTTTCTGTTTAGCAAGAGCATTCCTGAGGAAATCTCGTATCTTGGTGATGGATGAAGCTACTGCATCTATTGACATGGAAACAGTAAGTGAGCCAAGTAACCGAGGGTGGTTATAGTGTAGGCCAGAGGCAACTTTTCTGTCTGGCAAGAGTATTTTTGAGGAAATATCTTATCATTATGATGCGTGAGTATCTGTATCTTTTAAAATGGAAACAGTAAGTGAGGAAAAGAAGGTGGTGTAATATTTTAATAAATTACTACTTACCTAGGCTACCTACTCTAAATTGGCAAATAGTGCACATTTTCTCAGTGTCATCCTTTTATAAAGGTTATAAGATGTGACAAAATATTGTCGCTTCTGATTTATGACGAATGCAACTTTCATTTTATCATCTGCTCGGTGAAGAAGATCTGTTTGTGTTGTGTTAAAGAACATGTTTAGGAGGCGAGCAAAACATGGTGCACAATATATAGGAATTTTAAAGATGTTTTGTTTCTTTTGTATACCTTCAAAAGTATATCATCTCTCTCGTAGGACCAGAGAGCTCATCTAGATGCTGAACAGGCTTTGATGAGAATAAGCGTAGAAGTAGATGATTTCACTTGCTATTTTAAACCATTTGAATTACAATAGATTTAATTTGTAAGATTAATTAGAACTGTAATAGGATTGAAACAGGCTTGTATCCGGAGGGGTCTTTTATCATCACATTGCACATTATTAAACATTAAAATATAAAAGCAACTTAGACAAATTACTCCAAAAAAAGCATTAAATTTAAAATTTAATATAAGACTCTGACCCAAGCAAAGCATCATGGGACATAGTGAATCAGCTTTCAAATATTGCATGGTTACAAGGAAACATTTTGCAAAAGGTATTTTTACAGCCTTTTTAAGTTTGGTTTTGAAGTTTACAATGTATTTCTAAACCAATGATTTTATTTCATTGGGTATTAATTATTGCTTTTTTATGTTTGATTTTAATTTCTAGGATAAAATTCTACAGAAGGTTGTGGCTACAGCATTCCGGGACAGGACTGTTCTGACAATTGCTGTAAGTACAAAGTTATAATTCGTCATGTGATTGCAAGAAAGTTGTATCTGCAATAGCTGCCTTACATCATAAATTTGGATTGCACACTGTATGACCTCCAGTCTTGGGTCAGTGGTTCTTGAAATGGTTCTTCAGGTGACACGTCACCTGAAGAACTATTTCAAAGAACCACTAACATAAGACATGAACATTTTTAGTGATTTTTCACATTCTTGTGACAAGGTGTAAAATAAATATAACTTAGGGCAGCCATTACATAATGAATATTCTCTTTATGTACAGAGACTTTAGGGTATGACATTTGTTGAGCACACAAGATGTTGTCAATTTGGTCACATTTGAGTAAGCACAGTTTTTCCTTGAATAGGGAATGCATATGAAATCCATTACAACCATTAAAAAAATGACTTATTTTTCCATAGTTTGAGTAATACGGACTGGTCTGTTGAAAGACACTAAGGTCCATATGCACAAAGCAGGACTAACTTACTCCCGGACTAAGTGAAATTTGAAAATTGGGAGAAATCACACATTTTTTGGGAAATCTAGTGATAATTTATGTTCTTGATTACAGATTTAAACTGAAAATTTTAATATTTAGAACATTGCAATTATTGTTAGAACAAATAACCGATTTAGTTCGGGACTAAATTAATTAGTCTTGGTCTAAACCAATTTTTTGTTCTTTTTGGAAAAAAATGCCAATGTTCCAAAACAGACAAATGGTCAAATTATAGTCATTTCAGCATATATCTTAATGCAAGGACAAATTTTATTACAGATTCAAAAAAATGTGTTATTTTCAAGAAAAACAAGTTCACTTAGTCCGGGACTAAAGTTAATCCTGCTTTGTGCATTAAGTATGTATTTTGTATTGCCATTTGGTTTGTGCATGATGTGCAAATCTGGTATATTAGTTATTACTTTTCAGTATTAGAAATGAAAATACATAAAAAATGATGCTTACTGATATACTTTTGATTCTATCTTTCACAGCATCGTGTTGCTACTATCATAGATTCTGATACCATCATTGTGTTAGCAGAAGGGAAAGTCATCGAGTGTGATTCACCTCAAAATCTTCTTGCCAAAGAGGACAGTGAGTTTGCCTCGTTGGTAAAAGGCAACAAATGAACCTGACAATGCACAGTATCTAAGGAAAGAGAAAGAACCTGACAATGCACAGTATATAAGGAAAGAGAATTTATCACTCGTGGTTGGAGGGCAGTTGGCCATAGAAAGAGCTGCAATGGATTTAACTTTGTGTCTTTGAATCAGGTTACTCACTCTTTGAAGCAGGTATCAACTGTCAGTGAAAAATACTTTTGACAGTTTGACATGTCATATTTATACCAGTGAATGGTGTACAGAATACAAACAAAAAATGTGATTAGGCATTCAAAACCCCCTATTTTATGAGCCTAAACTACTTAGCAAGATTCTCTGCTTTGATAATTCTTTTACCAAATCAAATTGTTGTATATTGTCGTAAATGCACAAGGATGTATCGGAGGGAAATTCCTAATGCCATTGCACTGCATGCCTAATGCATTGTAGGTATATAGGACATATGAAAACCACATGAAAATTGAAAATAATGATGGAATGCGTAGAATCAGTGTACTAAATCAAGATTTTGAACGTAAAGTTTGACATTTTTTTTATAAAGAGGACTTTTAGAATATTCATTTTTATTCTCAGTAAAATGTGTATTTTTGAACACAACAAATAATGGCGACCACCAGCACCTGCCTCATCCCAATACCATTGGGGTAAAAAAGGTGAATGAAGTGTTTTCATGCACAAAATATTGTTATTTGAGGGTCATTTTCAAAAAATTCTCATCTGAGGGGCACAATTCCCCTCAGGCTCCCCCCCTAGCACAGCTAAACTGGCACGGAAATGGACATTCCCAGGAAACTTTGCAATTTTTCCAAATCTGTATAAATGTATTCAATACAGAATTGTATTATGAAGACAAGACAATAATGACATAAGACAAGAACTTTGGCATCAAAATTATGTCAAGAAAGTCATATTAGAGCTATATGTGTCGGTAATTTCTAATTTCTTGCCGACAAACGCAATAGCTATTTCATGTGTTAGAACACTCAATAATTCACAACGTAAGCAACACAGAAGTTGACCTTCATACATGTTTATTTGGCTGTGTTTTCATTGTTGTAAATCATGTGGTTGACCGACATCATGATCAACAGGAAATATGAAATTACTAATACGGTCTATAGATCCTGTGCAATGGTCTGATAGATAATAAATTGTTTGTAGCCCTGCATGCATAAGGATGGTAGTGCATGGGCTGTTAATACCCTGGTTGTTTGTATCAGGGGTATGGAATTTCCTCTTTTAAGCTGTTTTTTTCTTTTTTGACAATTTATTAAAGGCCTAATTTTAGCTTCTTTCATTTTCAGCACAATTTGGCATTTTCAGAGTTTTTCCTCATTTTTGTACACAGTCAACTAGCAGGTCAGTCTGTGCACAAAAGTAAGGTCAAATTTTTTTCCTGCAAAATGGAACTTTTGCCAACATTTTCCGAAGATTTCTGATTTTTCCGAATGATAGTTAGCATTTTGGATGGCTTTTTATAGAAATCTATACCCTTTATTTGCTTGCTGTAAGCGGAATATGTAGATTTTGTCTTTTCTTAACATCATTGTATAAATATTTATAATGGCATTTTATTAAAATGCTCGGAATTAGTGTTTGAATGTTTAATGTGAATTTTCCTTTTTCCTGAGATGTAAAACAAAAATCGTACACTTGACCGTTTCCGGTAATGTTACCATTCCTAGCTTACATGAATGTGTAAACAAGATATTAATTATTCATTTCACTGAAAATGAGAAGTATCCTGCTTGTATAACACCATCAAATTTATACCTGAAAATTAGGGTGTTCTGTTGTAAGTTTGGAAATTTACACAGCTCAAGATGCAACCCGCACATATGCTGGTTTGTGTATACATACCATGTGCCAGGAATATTCAGTTGAACCACGTTTATCACCGCGCAATTTGCTGTACACGTGACTGGCTAATCACATTGGGTGAATAAAAGAGTTATCGATTGCTAACAAAGCCTGCTCCACAGAAGATTTTAATTTCGACATTGTGCCAATAACAAAATGACAAATCCACCTTATTTTCGTGGATTTGGCCGTTTTAAGTAGTTTTCTCACAAAATAATCAAATGGCATGAAAAATGAGCCTTTATTTTGTGTGTTACCAAATTATGGCGAGTGTCCTGGTTATTTGAAGTGAGAAAACGCAATTTTTCAAATATAATCTTGAGAAATAATTTTCTATAAAATTGTAGTTTAAAATTCCACATTTTTATCATCTTTCTGGATTTGAACGATAAAAATACCTATGTTTAAGGAAATTTTTTGATTTTACATCAGTGGTAAAATCAGACAGAGTGTAATATCACTTTGGTTGGCCTAGAAAAGAAAATAACACACTTTTCTATGACCTGCTGGTTGATTGTACAAAGTTTCTATTTTTTCAAAATAGGCCACTCACACAAGTCTCTGTATGATACCTTATAGTTTTCTACTCATGAAATATAATCATCGTTAAAATATATAATTTTCTACTTACAAAATATAAATATCTTTATGCAAAATACTCAGTGCCGATGGTGTAATATGTGATATTATTTGTATATGCAGTCTTCATTCTCAGTCTTGCTACCTCTGTTCTCTGTCTTCATAATCATATTTAGAGATGAGGTTTCAAATCTTCTTCTGTTTAATTAATGAGGAAGATAGTGTCTAAACCAAGCAAACGTATCAAGTTACAAAACTACAATCAATGCTCATATATTTTTGTGAATTATATTTTAAGAAATCCCAGGGCATCAATTTGTGGAATAACACTGAATACCTTGAAGAACTTTTAATAACTTTTGTACCTTGAACTTGAATTACAACTACTATTTCCATTACCAACTAATGTCATCAGGAAGGGCCATGCTTGAAACCAGTTGAGCATTCTGTGCCAAGCACATTCATCAGAATAATTAAAAACACATGAATGGACTGCAATTTAACTCTGCACCTCAAAAGGTGTTGTGAATGGAGAAATAATACGTAACCGCCTTTATGTGTTTAGTACAGTGGCGAATTCAATATATTTTGTAAATTGTGTCCTATCCACCCATTAAAATCAAACAAAGATTTTAAGTAGAGGACAGAAAACTAAGTATTGTCAATTGCTTCCATATTGAATTTATTTCACTTGTTCACAACACAAGGCCAAAAAAAATTGTTGTGTTGCTCTCAGTGACCAACCAGTCAAAAATTAAACAAAAATATTCGGTTCGGGAAAGCACCCAATTTTGCTCAGATTGGGTTTTTGAGAAGTTATTTTGAAAATAGTGGAAAATTCACCGAAATTTGGCAATTTGGGTGGTTTTTTTTTTAAAAGGTAATAATGAAAAAATATTTCCAGACCGACCAACTCCATTTTTAAGAAATTCAACTTGAAGGCAACACAACTATTTTTTTGACCTAAATCATTAAAAAGGAAAGGTAAAAAGTATGATTTCCAAGGACAACGTGGGAATTGAAATGAAACTTGGATGTTGAAATAAGTTTCACCAGATGGAATTAAATAGTATTGTTATTTCCCAATGCATGTGTCATATGTGTTGTTGATAAATTTGAACAACAAATGTTGATGATAAACAGCAATTATGGTTTAAACCAGGGGTTCTCAACTAGTTCTTATAATGTGCCACCTAAATAAGAACATTTTCGGCTAAAGCGCCACATGCATCCATGTTTCAGCGTATTTCTAATGTACTTCTTTGTGGTTTAGAGAGCAAAACCACCAATCTGTAACAGCTAAGCGCCTAATTTGACGCGTGCGCCGCTAGTTGAGAATCCCTGGTTTAAACAGTCTTTCAACATAGTGAGAAATGGAATATTTACTTCAATATTTCAATTTGACATACGCACTTCCTTGTCAGGAAAACTAAGATGAGCTAAATGACTTAGTGTGTGTTCACACCTAAGAATATTGTCATGACTATATTCTCTCTCATGACTAAAATTGACGTGCCACAACTTTAACGCGCAAGTCGTGTCCCTGTGTGAATGCAACTGCTAAGTTGTGTCACTCTAGAGCCGCTCACGACTAGTCACAACTATTATGTGTGAACACAGCCTAAGGCCTGGAGCTACCTACATTTATATGATGCTCTTATCTGATTTTTAAGTCAGTTTTAGGTCAACCATGAGAGCATACTCTGCCTGTTCATCTTAAGAGTTCCGACCAGGATGTGCATTTGTCACATCGAAATAATTTGGAAATTATTCCTCATTTCTCTGCGTTGAAATACTGTTTCAATCATATTTGCATATTGCTATTGTTAAAAAAGATTCTAGAATTTTTATTTGTTGCGTAACTGAAGTTTTCAAGTAGATTATGGTGAAGGTTATAAGTAGGTGTTTGAGGAAACTAACCAATGCAAAGTGTATATATTTCGTCTGAATTCTTGAAAACTAATATATTTAGGAATGTAATGTCTATTTATGCATACAAAATATTACATAATTTAAATCTTTGCTTAAATTAGTGCAATTATTAAGCATTTCTATTGTAGTGTTTTAGTGTAAGTGGTTGGAATCTTGTATATAAAACATATTTGATAAAATATCCGATGTTTATTGGATGTAAAATTTCATCCTGATTTGCACCATTTAATGTTGGTACTAATATATGTTTTGTGTGTTAGCGTCACAAATCAGTTCGGGACAGGTCGTAATTCGTTTACAGTTAAGGAATTAATTTAACATACAGTAAATGAATACATTTACTCTAAATTTGAATCAATTTTTGGAGCACCCTATGAAAATCGGATAACATATTCATACTGAACATTCTAAACATTTTGGGAGGAAATTTTGAATTCGTATTTTCCAAATTTTTTTTTTTTCAATTTTCAAAAAAATTTGGCAGATAGAATTTAAAATTTCATAGCTAAAATTGAAGATCAGAACCCTTTCAACAAGAAAATGCTTTAAAATGTTCTCAGATTTTCATAGATTGCTCTAAAAATTGATTTAAAGTTAAAAGTAAATGAATTCATTTACTGTACAGTAAAGGAATCCTTAACGGTAAATGAATTCCTTAATGATAAATGAATTCCTTAATGGTTAATGAATTACGACTTTTTCCACTGTATAAGGAACTTTGACTGGTATGAAACTATGAGCATCTAGTGAAAATTAGGCTTCAGTTTTAACTCATGGTACTAATATAGTGTAAGGTGTCTTAAGTTTCAGTTTAGACTTCATGTGAGTGCAAAAAAGTTGTATCTGCAATGGCTGCCATTTGTTGAATGTATTCAGTATCGTAATGGTTATGTAACTTCCCTAGTAACTGGTTCACGCACATCCCCTAACAACGGTGTATGCTATACTTGTACTCGTATGTGGTGATCATTTCGATCATGGTTCAAAACAAGAAAGCGTGAACCAGATGTTAGGGTGATAATCAGATTACACGTAACAGTTTGAGACTGAATTTATCGCCTTATCACTATATAGTGCAAAAAAACAAATCGCTCAGAATTCCCTTTTCATGTCAGTGGCTCTGACTTGAAATGGTTCTTAGTCACCTGAAGAACCATTTCAAGAGACACTGACCCAAGACTGGACAGTATACCACAAATGCAATTTTTTTTTCATTTAAAATAATTTGTGATTGATGTTGTGTGGGTTTTTTTTTTAAACTATATGACTCTTATAATGAAAATTTAATTTTTAAGTGTAAAGAAAAGTGTAACAATAAACGCGTCAATTCACCGGAGCGTGTGTTTTGACGGAAAAGATAAAAAATAAAAAAAACAAATGCAAATTTTAGAAAAATGGTAGCTATTGCAGATATGACTTTCTTGCACTCATATGATGGGTGCCATTATTTGGCAGAAATTTGCCAAAATTGTTCATAAGGCAATGTATGCAAATGCTGTGAATTCAAATAATGAGTGGCATAAAATCAATGAAACAACCAATGCAATCATTTTTGCTCATAAGTGTACATCAAAAGGTACTTAATAACGAAGATTGATTAATTAAACTTGATTCAACGGAAGTATTCTGAAAAACGAGTATAATCTATGTCAGTAAACATATGAGATGGTCTTCTTTTCCATGAACTATCAATAGGGTTTTTCACTATGATTAGGGGAAAGGTTAAATTTACTTTCACTGATATTATTGTATAGTGAAGATTTATTTTCTATAGAATTTGCCATGGACATTTGATCAATTATAGTGGCAATACTGTTTAGTTTAGATTGTATTTTAGACTCATTAAAAAGCAGTCTTATCTAACTATCTGTTGAACATTTTCAGGTTTGCATTTTTGCATCACTGGCAATCTGATCTGTAAGTGCAATGCAGTGGGTAGTGAACATTTGCTATGTTTTATTTATTTAATTTGTAATGGGCATTCAATCAATTAAAGTAGCATTCCCCTCACATAAGTGCGGGGAGTCTGTCCCAATCGATTGGGAAGAGAGGCCCCCCCCCCCGTGCCGTGTAAATACAAGCCGTGCCCTTTGCCTTATGAAGTGGTGGCAATAATTTGTAGTTTGAAATTGAAATAAAAATCTTAGACCCATTGGAAAGCAGCTTTATAAACACATTGAATGTCTTTGTATTGTTTTGCATTGTTAACAAGCTTGTTGGTAAGCAGTTTTGCATATAAAAGTAGTCACTTTGCAACTTAATTTTAGCACATCACTGGTGGAGAATTGTAGTTAATGTGCTCATATTGTAAGTTTGTTAAAAAATAATTGAAAAAATATAGTTTTTACATGTAAAGTAGCTACAAATATCTTTTAAATTGTTATTTTATTTTAATACATTAATTTTTTATATTGTGTTATGTGTGTAACTTACTCAAATTACTAAACCATTCTAGAGATTTCGCTTTTATTGTGAAAATATACTTTTGAATCATATTGAACATTTGAAAATTGAATATCAGATTTTTGTAATCAAAAGAAATTATTTTGTGAAGTAAAAGAAAATCATATGATAGACATAACTGTGTTGTAATATATTTTTAGAAACAAATTGATTTTGTATATTTTACATTTTCTATGATCACTTTATATTCATCTGGAGTTCCATATTTATAAATGTTTAGATTAAATTGTATAGAAGAGACGGATAATTGACTTTTTTGTTTTGTATAAAATAGTTGTGATTTTTAGCTTACATCCATTCTCCAAAGGAACAACTTTATACGGATAATTTAATAAAGAGTCCATATAATTACGCAAGTCAAAAAATATAATTAATAAGAGGTTTTTTGTTTTTCTCTTGGAAAATCAAAACTTGAAAGGGAAAAACCCACTAGTCTTCATAGAATCTTTCTCCCTGGATAAGCCCGCATGGTGTTGTCCAATCAGGGACCTTCATGAATTTTTATTAAATCATTTTATTGATTCACTACAAATGAAAGATTTGAACATGTGACCTATTCTCTTAAAGGCCTATAATGTCAAGGTCGGTTTACAGTTTTCCTTCGAAAAGAATATTCTATACCTATTTTGTGCAAAGTATATTTGTTATTCAATCAGATTTTACATTTATCGATGTTATAATGACTATATCATATTCCATAGAAAAATATGAATTTTTATTATCAATTTTCCATTCTAATCCAAAAGTGTACTAGTGAAAAGGTTTAAAAAATCTAAACACGGATAAAATTGTTGCATCGAATATTCTATACTGTTGTGGATTCTGTACCAACTCTAAGTCAAGTCTTTTGCAAACTCTCAGAAATTGGTCCTATGATATACAAAATTTAAAAAGCATTTACACAAATAGATGGGGGACAGCTCGTTAGTCTGACAACTCGCTAGTCCGAAAGCTCGCTAGTCCGACGGCTTGCTAGTCCGACAGCTCGTTAGTCCGAATTTTAATTTAGGCTCTCCAGTCCGAAAAATGAAAAAGGCTCGCTAGTCCGAATGTTAAAAACGGCTCGCCAGTCCGAATTT
>JXSR01S006406.1:23238-33536 GCA_000969725.1 Ophiothrix spiculata
AACTCTAATAAATGAGTAAATAAATATATAATAAGTTATTGAATAATAAATATGAATCGCTGATTTAAATTAATAATAACTAGAACTTTACTGGCGATACAGATACAGGGACCCTGCTAATTGCCATCTTTTGTGTGTGGAATACATATGTTGCCTTGTACTTGGCAAATATTGATTTTTCATGATTTTAGAAAATGTTGACCTTTCTTGTGAATCCTAAGAAGAAGCCGGACAAAGGGTCATGATTGACAATGCTGATGGCTGGTCAAAGATGAACAACTTGACACCTTTATCATTGAAGACGGGCAAAGTCGAGAATTTGACCTCTCTTTTGCCTTTTGACCCTTTAGAAAAGGTCAATTTGGACACTTATGACCGCTTGTCTAAGACGAACAATTTGACCTAGACCTTTGAAACAAAATTACATTTTTTCTGACCTTTGAACCTCAATGAATGGTCTGACGATGGGGTCACCATTGACACTTCTGATTGCTGGTCCAAGACGAACAATTTTACACCTTGACTTTTGAAATCGGACAAAGTTGAGAATTTGACCCTTCTATTGACCTTTGAAAGGTCGTACTATAAGGACACTATTGACACTTTTGATCGTTGGACCAGAACGAACAATTTGACACCTTAAACGTTGAAATGAGACAAAGTTGAACATTTTGACCTGTCAACTGACCTTTCTTTTTACCTTTGACCCCTAAAAAAGGATCGGACGATGGGGTCACCATTGACTTTTTTTTTTCGTTGGTCCAAGACGAACAAATTGACACCTTAAACGTTGAAATCGGATAAAGTCGAAAATGTGACCTTTCCATTGACCCTTCTTATGACCTTTGACCCCTAAGGAAGGATCGAGCGATGAGGTCACTGTAGACACTTTTGATTGTTGGTCCAAGACGAACAATTTGGCACCTTACACGTTGAATTCGGACAAAGTTGAAAATTTGGACCTTTTATTATTTGACCCCTGTGACCCAATTTGATCTCACACATTTCATTTTTGACACCCATACTGTTTGTGGACAATGTCAAGACAAATCATGTCCCCAAGTTACACGGCAATACCTCGTAACGTATTTGAGTGGAATCTTTTCGACTTTTTGACCCCGTGACCTCTACGTGACCTTTGAGGGGTCAGGTGACGTGTATGGGAGTTGGCCCTGGTTATTTCACCCAAGTTTGGTATAAATTTTGGTTCAGTGAGTCCAATACACAGATATATTGGTCAAGCAATGAGTTGTGAAAAATAATGTACAAGAAACTCACACATTTGAAACTGGGATATGTGAAACTTGTGAATTAAAAACTTGCAAATTTCAAAAACTTGTATATTTAAAACTCGAAATAATGAAACTCGCATATTTCAAATTTGAACATTTAAAACTCGCAAATTTGAAACTCATATATTTGGAGCTCGCATATCTGAAATTTGAAAAGATAAAAACTTGCATATTACAAACTCAGAAATTGACAACTTGAAAATGTGAAACAGGCATAATTGAAACTGGGAAAATTGAAACTCATATACTAGTATATGAAACTCGCATAGTTGAAAATTCTGAAATTAAAAACTAAAAATATTTCAAACTCGAAAATATGAAACTCGAATAGTTGAAACCCGAAAATTAAGAACTCGAAAATTTGAACTCACATATTTGGGACTCATAATTGTGATACTTGAAAAAATTTGAAAAGTATATTTGAAACACGGAAAATTCAAAACATGACAATGTGACACTCGCTTATCTGAAACTCGGAAATTTGAAACTCGAAGATTTAAAACTCTCATATTTGAACTCAAAAATAAAAAACTCAAAAATTTGAAACCCGCTTAGTTGAAACTCGAAAATATGAATCTCGGATATTTGGAACTCGGAAATTAAGGACTCAAAAATTTGAAACTCACATCGACATTCACCAACAATTAACTAAATATTTGTGACAGGCAATGCAAGACTTTTATTATAAAAAGTAAGACAAACCCGATCACCAGCTGAATCTAAAAGAAATGAACAACAACGCCGTTTGTAAAGCCAATATTATTATACTAGTTCTATATTGACAGTATGAGGCCTAATCTCGAAAAATTAAAAACTCGCTTATTACAAACTCAAAATTAACAACTTTTGAAACGCTCATAATCGAAACTGGAAAATTTGGTACTCAAAGATATGATACTCGCATATTTGAAATTAAAAACTAAAAATTTTGAAACCCGCATATTTTAAACTCGAAAATATGAAACTCAAATATTTGAAACTCGGAAATTAAGAACTCGAAAATTTTGAAAATCACACATTTGGGACTTATAATTGTGATACTCGAAAATATTTGAAAAGTATATTTGAAACTCGGAAAATTCAAAACATGACAATGTGAAACTCGCAATATCTGAAACTCGGAAATTTGAAACTCGAAGATTTAAAACTCACATATTTGAACTCAAAAATTAAAAACTCAAAATTTTGAAACCTGCAAATTTGAAACTCGAAAATATGAATCACGGATATTTGGAACTCGGAAATTAATAACTCAAAAAATTGAAAATCACATCGACATTCACCAAAAATTAACCAAATATTTGTGACAGGCAATGCAAGACTTTAATTATAAAAAGTAAGACAAACCCGACCACAAGCTGAAACTAAAAGAAATGAACAACAACGCCGTCTGTAAAGCCAATATTATTATACGAGTCCTATATTGACAGTATGAAGCCTAACCTCGAAAAATTAACAACTCGCATATTACAAACTCGGAAATTAACAACTTGACAATTTTAAAACGCTCATAATTGAAACTGGGAAATTTGATACCCAGAGATATGAAACTCGCATATTTGAAATTCTGGAATTAAAAACTTAAAAAATTGAAACCCGCATATTTTAAACTCAAAAATATGAAACTCAAATATTTGAAACTCGGAAATTAAAAACTCGAAAAATTGAAACTCACACATTTGGAACTCAAAATTGTGATACTCGAAAATATTTGAAACTTGAATATTTTAAACTCGGAAAACTGAAAACATGACAATTTGAAACTCGCATATCTGAAACTCTGTAAGGCTTTTGTTATAAAATTAAAACATTAAACCCAATCACAACCTGAATCTAAAACAAATGAACAAGCCAATGTAAAGCTAATATTATTATACAAGTCCTATATTGACAGTATGAGGCCACACCTGTCCTCGTTGAGAAAAGTCTGCAGGCATTAAACACAGTGTAATACAATGTACGACTCCATTGCAGCATGGTGTCGTAATAGCAATATAAATAGGACCATGAACACGATCATGAGCTACCATGGCGGGAGGGTTCGGGGGAGAGTTGTACAATTATAACTAAATATCAAATTAAATTGGATGAGACCAGACTCACCGATTATACAGCAAAGATCTATGATAATTCCTATTTGATACAAACCCCCAATGTGGTCAATTCACGTCCTCTTATCTGCAAAAAACGGCAATTTTTGCTGCCTGAATATCATCATGAAATGACCAAGGTGGTCTAAAAGGACGGAACGATATTGGTGGCGCTATATCACGAATCCTTTAACAAGGCAATAACGCAAAAGTCATGCGCCAACCAGGGAAGGGCAAAGTAAGGGACTTGATAGGTTTCAAAAATAAATAATGAGAAAAGCAAATTTACCTAGATAAAGGAATACACTAATTATCACGTTATTAACGATAGTCATAATAATTCATACGGAGGAATATTGATATTAAACATTTGTCTAACACATGTATGAAGTACAAGTTCTCACAAAAACAGATTAATGAGAACAAGCAGATTTAAAAATAAATTCTTGACCAAAAAGTCTATCAAAAAAACTCGGAAATTTTTCACTCATTGTCACCAAGTCTAAAATTCAAATGCAGCTCGAAAATTACATTGTTTACTTCCAAAATTTAACTAAATTATCCCAAGAGTTTATCTGAATTTTACAGCTACTAAACGGTAGATTGGACATGTAAAAAGGCTCAAATTAATTATTTTCTGACACCAATACATGAATCGGTAGTCGAGAAAGTGTTTCTGCTTTCGCCATTGGCTAGCTATTAACACGTGCCGCTCGGTGAAAATCATGCGATCTCATATTATTTCTCGCATCTAATTAACCTGTACGTGTGACAAGTGACCTGTCATTGAACTTGTGTATAACATATGTACGGCCGGTTCGTTACTTATCGCTCACAAGCAACATAAATCATGTCAAAGTTACCATTTTTTTTGAAAAAAATAATTAATATACTTCCATACAAATGTACAACCATTTAGTCGGCTGTAGGATTCCCAAGGCTCTTGAGTACACATATGTATATTCAGATGTCGAAAAGGAGAGTTCTCCGAGGTGAAAATGTGATATTTATGAGTGAAAATGTTCAGGTTTTTTCCGAAAAACTTTTAGTCCAAAAATCTCTCTTTTATCGCTTATATGATAAAGTTCATAACTTCTACTTTATATCATGTGTTAGATATGAGTTTTATATTGACATTCATGAATTTAATCAATTACAACTATTCTTTATTTTCACAAAAATAGTGATTTATTGTGAGTAGTGAGCGGGTTCTTTGCACTAAAATCAGCGGGAAGAAGAATTGAATTTCCCGGCTTGGCACGTGACTATTACGTTTTTGCCTAGTTAACGAATCCTAACGGAAATTGCATGAACCAGGCAGAGCAATTTGTCATCATTAACAAAGCTATTATTCCATAAATATCATAATATTTTTTTATACGGTATTTTAACACAAATAGTACATTTGAACACAGTGTGTTATTACCTAGATCACGTAGGTGTATGCAATTAGAAATACTTATGGAACACTGGTTGGTGTCCTGGTGGTATACACAATAACACATAGCTGTTGTTCTAAAATCAACAAACTTGATTCTGAACACATCTAACACGTGACTATCTACAACACGTGCAGCATGATTTGCAATACATCGATCCTGGGTTTCCACCCGGAAGTCAATTTTTACCAAAAAAAACCCCCACAGTTTTGCCTATAAAACATATAAGCCGTGACATTAGCTCCTGCAATTCATATACTTAAAGGCGGGCAATTTGAATTGTTGTTTGGGATGGGTGTTAGTGCACATCATTTCACGCCTATTTGGGTGCATCGTTATGCTTTATCAATGCATTGTGGGATTAAATTTCGGTAAAGATTGATTTCCGGTTGGGAAACCCAGGATCGTCGTATTAAACCAGCCAGTGTTAATGTACATTTTAAGAATACATAATCCCTCAATTTATCACCTTAAAAAGATATTTAGTGGTTAGAATGAAATTGGTAATACTCACCCATCATTATGCCCACGATATACTTACAAGACGCAGGTAGTGTTTAAATGAACGCTCAGCAAAGACGCTAAAGTTGAAAATATGTGACCTTCCAGCCCCTATGAGCAGTAAATGCCAGAAACTTCATTTTGCGCTACAGGTGAAAATACATGTCAAGGTCATTATTTGCCGAAATTGATTTTTTGACAGGTTCACAATCATAGTGCTTACTACAAAATACCAGCAAAGTTTCATTTCAAGAAAATAATAGGAAATGTGAAATAAATTGGAATATTCTTAAGATGATAAACAGAAAATATAGGGGTTACTAATCTTTGTACGCGTTTATCTCAGTTGTACGTTTTACTCCCTGACAACATTTGACGGACCATAACTTGAATTCTGGAAATCGTGTGAAGTTCATTGATGTGTCATTTTAATCCTTAAAGCATGGTCTTTGCAAATAATTAAATAAATGAAAATGACAAGAGCTGGCATTTACTACTGCTTTGGGCTGGACGGTCACATATATATTTTAACTTGCTAGTAACTGGTTAACCAGACGCTTGCTTTGTCTTGTAAGTATATCCAGGGATGTGGTATATCGTGGGCATCAGTGGATCAGTCACCCTTAGAGTATTATATAAGTGTGCCTTATTTTAGATGGGAACCGGTGTAAAAGTCCCCCTGGAATCAATGTCCGTCTGCCATAGACCATAACGGAATAAAGCGTGAAACTAATGTTGCATGAGAGTTGTAAGCCTATACTTTCAGGGAACTGATATAGGGTACAGCCTCCCATTAATAGTTAGAATGGAATTAGTTTAAAATTGTCAACTGTTAAAAGCGGGTAATTACATTTCTGTCAGCCGTATGTGTGTGCGGTATCGGAGACTCCCATAGCATTTAAAATTAACAACCATCAATCACGCCTCCTCTTTTACATGGCATGAGCATGAATTGAAACTGTTATTTTCATTAATGAATCATGACATTTGTTAAATAGGCACCTGCATGCAAGACGGTTTAACCCGGAGGAAGAGTTCATTATGTATGTCGATAGTATCTATACAAACAAGAAAGGTAGAGTGTCATATTATCTATAAAAAAAATGTATTTGTAGGTCGTGCCATATACCAACAAATGTAAAATGTTTGTAAAGACATTTTCTCGAGACATTTCTCGATCTGTAATGAAATTATGTTCAGTGTAAAGCTGAATTCATACTCAAAACGCATTGCGTTGCGTTTCCGATAATTTTCACTGCAAACGACACTGCAAATGAATTCACACTCAAAACACAAATGGACTGCGGCAGCCGACGACATGAAAACGCAATGGAAAGTTTAGCTTTCCTCAACTCGGTATTGATATCGATTAATCGGAACTCCTCAAATCTTTTACTGCACATGATCGATGCGTCGTGCTTTTACGTTTGCGTCGAGTCTGAATTTAGCTTTAATAAAGAGTTTGTGAAAGTAAAAAAAGCCCAATTTTGAATTCAAGTGACCAAACACATTCTTGAACGCTTTTTGAAAGATATCATTCCATCGTCAGATATAAAGATTTGAATCCTTGAAGTTCGTCTTCTGTAGTTTAAGTTAAAAGTTCATTTTCCATTAAAATTTACATAACAAAATATACATTATAAACACATCAAACTTGAGCCGGAAAGCCAAAAAGCCCCGAAATAGACCACAGAAAATAATGGAAAAAAATCTGACAAAGACTGTTACAACAAGAAAATGGGGACACTCTCAGAAAACAAAACAACTAATCATACAAACAAACATCCAACCGACCAACCAACCTAACAAACAAACAAAAAGATTAGTCGTTGTTGTTATCATTTTCATTTAAGTTTGTTTTGAAAGTGTTTTGTGGGTTTATTAGATTCTTTTAATATTTTTGGGAGCGAGTTTCAAAGGATTGGGCCACCTAATATGTCTGACAATCAATCCTTGTAAGAAAGGGTTAGGCTTAGGTCTGTTAGGATAAATTTAATCTTTCTACAAAAGTAAAAACAAGTTCTAACAATATCCCCATATTAAAACTGCATAACGTAGCTTTCAACTTAAGCTCTATAGTCTTATGAGTTGTATGAGCTGTCAAAGCTTTAAAAATCACGATATTCTTTTACCAAATTGAATAAGTTGCCCTACAGATCAAGACGGCAGATGGGTCTTTGTGCGATCCATTCAATCTTTCAATATCCAAGTCATTATAAAGAGGATGTTATAGGCAATTTGTCATTACATTACAAGCTTTTGAATAAGTGTTTACGTTACGACTTCTGGCAGATGGCATCCATTACAAGTATTGAATCGATTCGGCTTTGCAGAAACAGGAATTCTCGTGAGGGTTTTAGAGCCTGACTGCTAAGTGCTTCATTGAAAACATACTGAGCAAAACATTGACACGGAATTCATTCAATCTATTCATTAGATTAAGAGCGAGTAAGGGCATTCTGACATGCTAAAATGGTGCTATTGAAAAGGGTTTTTAGTTAAGTTTTCGGCTCTTCCTTAAAAGCTTAAAAAGGAACAATTATGGTGAAGATTTTAGACGTGACAGCGTACAAGCTAGTTTTTAATATTATGTTACTGAATAAAAGATATTCTTTAATGTTGTCAGTCGACTCACTTATTATATCAAAAATCAAGTCTAGAAACCAAAGTTTTCATAGTTCTTAGAAAATCAGCAAAAACTTAATCCGTGTTATGGTAAAATTATTTTCAAATTTTTACTGCATTAAATGTTAGGCGTTAGCACTCTGACAAAACTGATACCACTCACGGAAATCAGAGCTTTATAATATACTTTTCATATAGAGTTTTATTTTCACTATGAAGTGGATTTAGGCCCTTTTGGAAATAAGCTCATAAATTTAGGCCCTTTTGGAAATAAGCTCATAAATTTAGGCCCTTTTGGAAACAAACTAACACAAAAGATTCGTGTGCACTGGCAAGCTAAATCAAAGCAAGTTCTGGGGAAAATAGTTTGGTTTCGTGAAATTACTACTATAATAGTACTACATTATTGCACCAAAACAAATTCTTACCCAAAGTTGATTTATTTTCTTTTTTTGGGGATGATGTCTTCAATTAGAGTTTATTTCTAAAAGGGCCTAAATCCATCTGGAAATCAGCAAACGATAATTTTTTGTCATGTTTAATATATTTTTGTGTTTTTACTGCTTCACAAGTTAGGATAGGTCCTCTCACTGCAGTGACATCATTTATGGAAATCAAAACTTTATTGCTTATTTTTGTTGACAGGTTTGTTTACACCCTTAATGGATATAGGCCCTTTAGGAAACAAACTGTAGTGCATTTAGGCCCTATTGGAAACAAACTCAGATTTTTGTGTACTGGTAAACACTATGAAAGCAACTTTTTTTGGAAAATGGCTCAGTTTCATTAAACTACTACTATAGTACTACATTATGGCACCAATAACTCAATTTTGACCAAAAGTGGATTTAGGCCCTTTTGGAATCAAACTCTTCATATGATTTTCATTCGTTTTACTAATATCCGAGTCATTATATGATGTCATAAATACTAAACTACATGTAAACGTTTGAACGTTGGCATGCACACGATTCATACATATTATGATTTAAAAAAATAATGCCTACCATTATAAATGAAATATGAAACGTTACGAGTTACTCTAATTCTACAGTATCTTGTCCACTGTTTGTCAATGAGTGCTGCTTTTGCGTTTCGTATAAAATTGAAGACATTCACAAACTTTTGCATTTCAAATGTTCATGAGTTACAGAGCATAAAAAATTTCAGAAAACGAAGGGTTGACAGGGCCCTTAAACGCGTACGCGTTAAAATATCAGTAAGCCCTATATTTCCTGTTGATTGTCTTAAAATATGCCTATTTATTTCAAATTTCCTATCATTTTCTTGAATGAAACTTTGCTGGTATTTTGTGAATCTGTAAAAAAAATCAATGTATTTTCACCTATAGCGCAAAATGAAGTTTCTGGCAATTGCCGCTCATACGAGCCGGACGCTCAGTCACATATATGTGACTTCCCGGCTCCTAACAGCCGTAAAGTCGGCAACCTGCACTTTGCACTACGGGTGAAAATACATACAAAGGCCTTTTTTTTGCACATTGACATTATTCATTAATGCTTCCAAACACCTACAAAGTTTTCTTTTGAAAAATCCACAAGAACCATTAACAGACACATTTAGCTTGTTTTTTTTTTTAATGTTCTTTTGTCAGTCTCATCTTTTACTCGATGACAAACTTTGACTGTTCATAACTTTACTTGGTAAAAGTTCATCAAGGTTTAATTTTGAACCTTATAACATAGACAGATTTGAATAAAAGGTGAACATGTCCATAGGGGTCGATTTACGGCTGTTTTAAGTCGGACATTCACAAATTTCTATGCTACAAATATTTTAATATCGGACCAAGCAAGTAACATACACGTTTTATATATACTTTTCAAGATTTTTTTTGTCTTTATATTATTTATTCCCTGTGCTTAGGTCTGATGGTTGGAAAAAAGTTACAAAGACTCTGCACCAGACCTCTTTTACTGCCTTACACTATTACAAAGTCGAACATTATCAAGTCAATAAAACAGGCAAAATCATGAGATTGATAGCAGATTAAAGGGAAAAAAGGAGCTGGTGTCATACTCGAGAAACCAAGCACAGGGTTTAAAAATCCAACCCACCCCAGCCCCGGGCAAAAAAGTGATAGAGGCAGATAAAGCACCGCTTGGGCTGCCTCGGACTCTTGAACCAAACCAAACCCACCCAACCTGCCCACCCCTCACAACACAGAACCAAGACAACAAAAACTAAACAAAGACAGAAAAAAAAACCACAAAACAAGACAACAGACACAACTCTTCCATGATTAGGGCAACAAGATCAAAAAGACCCAAGATTGGAGCACAAAAAATAAAATTAAATAAAAATGAATAAATAAATAAATAAATAAATAA
>JXSR01S006407.1:20569-38089 GCA_000969725.1 Ophiothrix spiculata
CAGGTGATAACGTATGTTATAGAGTTTAAAACTCTATAACATACAGAATCTTATCACCTGAATTATTGACAACATTCATAAATATATTTAGATATACTGTTCAAGTGATCGTGTCAAAGAGGCATTACAAGATGGACAGAAACTTTAAAAATTATAAAACTTTCTGTTTTACGAGAAGTATGTTTCGTCGCTCATATTACTGCCAGTATATACGTCATTGGATTTTAAATCAATGACTAAAGCAAATATGGGATTTTTTAAAATTCATATTTATAGTACATATTAAGTTTATATGATATTACTCAGTGAGAAATACAGATTAGAGATACTATCTTGGCTCCATATTGAATTTGAAACATGCTAAAACCCTCATTTTGGAAGAAATGATCTTATTTTTACCCTCAAAGCCCTTTTACATCAATTATTCTGAACATTTCGTGTTGACTAAAGCAAACATGGGATTTTTTAAAATTCATATTTATAGTACATATTAAGTTTATATGATATTACTCAGTGAGAAATACAGATTAGAGATACTATCTTCTTCGTTGTTAAGACTGCGCCTTTAGCATATGTAGGTTTCCTAACCTTCGTAATAAATTGGTTTATTGATGGCTTATAAATAGCAGGTATCAATTACAAACATATATTTTACTGAACATTGCTGATTGTATTTTTGAAGCACCATGTAGGGATCAATAGATCATAGAAAATATATTAAATATATGACAATAACTAAAACAAGATTAAATAAAGCAATTATTTTAATAGTAGGCCTTTTACGTAATACGTTTATGAAGGTTGTCATTCATCCAGGTAGTGATCAAATATTGATAAAGTAATGAATCTATTCGTCTGGACTTACTATTTTTTGAGTGATAACGTTTCGCGTTCAATCCTGAACGCTTCGTCCGACCATCTGATTTACGATTGGTAGCTGGTCATCGACCCGTGTAGGGGTCGAATTCATGAACCGTCGAGGGATCTTCTTAATTGCTGACATGTAGGCCCCCGCAAGGTTGTGACGTAGGCCCCCTCCTCGATTCAAAGAAGGTTGCTCCCTTTTCACATAAATAGCCTCCTTGACTCCACGTTCAAACCATCTGGATTCCTTGTCCAACACTACCACATCTTTATTTTCAAACGTGTGGTTTGAGCTATGAAGATGAGTGTATACCGCAGAATCTCCACACCCAGAGGAACTAGCTCTGCGGTGCTGGTATATGCGCTTCGCGAGAGGTTGTTTAGTCTCGCCTACATGTATATAAAGTTCTTCACAGTCAATGTCCTTGCATTGTATACCATAGACATTGTTCGTTATTTTGTCTTTAGGTACCTTGTCTTTAGGATGGACAAGGTGTTGTCTAAGAGTATTCCTTGATTTAAAAGACACAGGGAGTTTATAGTCTCTGAAAATCCTCCGGATCTTTTCCGACAGTTGGTTCCGTACGGTATAGTGGTGTTGAAACTACGCGTACGCTCCTCCTGCTGGTTGTTTATGGCAGGGGCGACTTTATCCTCCTGATTTTGTGTTGAGTCTTTTAAGGCTTGAAGTGAAAAGTCCAACTTTTGTACCCACAAGCATCTAAGGCTGTTTTAAGATGCTTGTGTTCATTGTCTCTAGTCTCTTTGTCCAGGCAAATTGTATCAGCACGGTGGAACAAAGTGCGGATTACACCGAGTTTGTGGACCAACGGATGGTGTGAATCAAAGAGTAAATATTGGTCCGTGTGCGTAGCCTTTCTGTAAACGGACGTTTTTACAAGTCCTTCATTGGTGATGCCAACTGAACAATCCAGAAACGCAAGTTTGCCGTCTTTCAACTCCTCTTGTGTGAACCTAATGTACTTGTTTACCTTGTTTATATGGTCGAAAAAAGGTACAAGTTGGTCTTGGCGAAGTTTTACCCGGGTGTCGTCCACGTACCTGTACCAATGTGTAGGTAAGATACCAGGGTACGATGTTAGTGCCAAACGTTCAAAATGTTCCATGAAAAGGTTGACAACAATTGGTGAAACTGGTGAACCCATCGCACAGCCATGGCACTGTCTATAGAATTTACCATTATAGACAAAATAGGTTGTACTTAAACACAGTTTCAGAAGTGCGCAAATTTGATCTGGATTAAATTTAGTTTTGTCCTTTAAAGTTCCGTCCTCCGAAAGACAAGGTACCTAAAGACAAAATAACGAACATTGTCTATGGTATACAATGCAAGGACAGTGACTGTGAAGAACTCTACACTAGCGGTTTAAAGTATTTCCGCAGAAACACTTTATTCAGTCATATCTCACAAGGCACTATCGGAAAACTTATGTTGCTTTTGGTCAGATCTGATAGGTATAAATCTAGTTAAGTGTAAAATTGAGCACCGAATGGGATCAACCTTCTCACGTATAGGTAGGGGCAACAACACAAATAGGTCGAAAAACGTGATTTTTAGGTCAAATTTGATTTGACAACGCCTGGGTCAAGGTCACTTCACCGCTCAAGTTTAGTGGTCATGTGGTATATGTAAAAGAGTGAAAAACAGGCGATTAAATATCCTGGTTACGCTTGACTGTGCCAAGAGAATGCTTGGAAGCAAACGAAAAATGATCCTTCAACACCACCCAGTTTACAAAAATAGGTGGTAAAAGTGGAATGGTCCCAGGCGGTATATGACATTTTAAAATGTTTTAAGAGGTTTTCAATCTGTCATATACCGTCACAAAACACTCCACATTCATCACAACCCTATTTTTGTAAACTGGTGGGGTGTTGAAGGATCATTTTTCGTTTGCTTCCAAGCATTCTCTTGGCACAGTCAAGCGTAACCAGGATATTTAATCGCCTGTTTTTCACTCTTTTACATATACACATTCCATATGACTACTCAACTTGAGTGGTGAAGTGACCTTGACCCAGGCGTTGTCCAATCAAATTTGACCTAAAAATCAACATTTTTCGACCCATTTGTGTTGTTGCCCCTACCCGTACGTGAGGGGGTTGATCCCATTCGGTGCCCAATTTTACACTTAACTAGATTACCTATTAGATCTGACCAAAAGCAAAATAAGTTTCTAGATAGTTTCCTTAGAAACGCCTTGTGAGATATGGCTGAATAAAGTGTTTCTGCGGAAATACTTTAAACCGCTAGTGTATATAGGCGAGACTAAACAACCTCTCGCGAAGCGCATGTACCAGCACCGCAGAGCTAGTTCCTCTGGGTGTGGAGATTCTGCGGTATACACTCATCTTTTGTAAATAAAGATGTGGTAGTGTTGGACAAGGAATCCAGGTGGTTTGAACGTAGAGTCATGGAGGCTATTTATGTTAAAAGGGAGCAACCTTCTTAGAATAGAGGAGGGGGCCTACGTCACAACCTTGCGGGGGCCTACATGTCAGCAATTAAGAAGATCCTTCAACAATTCGACCCCGACACGGGTCGATGACCAGCTACCAATCGTAAATCAGATGGTCGGACGAGGCGTTCAGGATTGAACGCGAAACGTTATCACTCAACAAAATAGTAAGTCCAGACGAATAGATTCATTACTTTATCAATACCTTTTACGTAATCAATTTATTGATGATTTTAAATACCAGAATAACTACGTTTACTGCTTAAGCAGGAAAGAATCGTCAGATATCCACGACCAAATACTATAAATTGGCAACACAACTGACAGTAATAAATGTAGAAGCAAGTATTATTTTGCTCTTTTTAAATAGATTATATTAATTTTTGAATACAATTTAATTAATTTTCCTGAAGGCAATCTCACTATCCTTCGTACCTGCTTACGTCAATTTTTGTGTTGTTGAATCGTCTATTAATGTGTAAATAGTTCAGTCTTTACCCGTCGTCCTTTTATATATTTGCAATTTACATAGAATAGGGAGATTCATTTCATTCAAGAATTGTCGACAAAAATCGTACTACTATGCAATTCATTAGCTTTAGATACTCAAAGGTACTAATTATATGGTTATCCAAAGCTTGATTGCAGAT
Source organism: Ophiothrix spiculata (assembly GCA_000969725.1). NCBI lineage: Eukaryota > Metazoa > Echinodermata > Ophiuroidea > Amphilepidida > Ophiotrichidae > Ophiothrix > Ophiothrix spiculata. Next base: position 24,564 of record JXSR01S006407.1, read on the forward strand.
AAGGTGGTTGTTACCTCAGGAAAACAGAAAAATAAAGTCGCCATTTTCGAAAACGTCAATAAGTTACACAAAAATGAAAAAACACGGATTAGAATACTAGTGTGGTTCAGATTGTATTGTAGAGTTAAGACATGATGTACCTTTGACATACGCTGGTATTGAAATGGAAGGGCAAGTAATATATACTGCTGTCGTTTGCAAAAATGTTAATATTTTGTTTAGTACTCAATAAGAAACAGAGATGAAGTATATAATCTTATAATAGGATGTTCAGACTTTGCCGGAGGCGAATGCACGAGTATTGAAAGGTTAAATACCCCTGGATATTGCGAGGATAAATTGAGAAGTAAAATAAATTGCTTCCAATAAACGAGAGAGAATATATAATAAGATACGTATCATTAAAAGCTCTGCAATGTGCAATAGATCAATGTCATGTCATACGCGGCCAGATTAGTGTACTATTTAGTATTATTATTTAAGGATACAAACTAATGCTGTGTATTACATTTTCCATACTACGATAGATCAATCAATCATAATTGGCTTTGATGCTGTCTAAAGACTAAGTTTGAACATGTGACGTTTGAGTCCCATCTGGGTACGATTTATTGTCATACAAAGCAAGAATTAAAACCAACTAATTCATCATAATTTATGTAAAAAGTAAACTGGTTTGATCAAGAAGCTGTTAATAAGTAAATTATTCACATACAGATACATACTTAACATTAAAGAACGATACAATAAGGCTGCAGCGCTTTTAAAAAGTTGTCATAAAATGATACAGTTAAGAAAAATACGTTCATTATAGAATTACTTTAACACTTATGTGACAAAGGTATTTCCCACCCGTTAGTGTTGGGATTCCTAGGAACCCTACAAAATTATATCGTTAATGCCATAATGGATTTTTAAAAGTGTTGTGTCTAAAGATGCGTATTTAGGGGGTGACAAATACCAAAGGCGCTGTTTGAAAAGTTTTAAATTACTTGTATTAAAAATGGTTATAACACTACGTTTACGAATTAATGAAATTACGCCATTACCAAGGTGTTTCACCAATTCGTTATCAAGGGGGATGGTTCATTACAAAACGTTATTTAATTAGAATCTTTAAGAGAAGAAGAGCTGTCATGTTTAACAAAATGGTTGTGATAAAGGGTAGGTCGATGGGTATCTTAAAATGAAATACCATTTCTTTATACCTCAAAATGTATGTTGTTCAAGTTGTAAACAATCTAAATATTATCTTTAATTTGTTGTAAAATATTTTACCTTACCTCTCCAATAAGTAAGTCAGACGCAAGCAGTTTTGACATCCGGGACTTTGCCCTACTTCTTGATTCTTTCGGGAGACATGTTTCGTTGCTGAATAGAGAATAGAGAAAATCAGAGAGAGATCAAGCAATCAAACAGGATATAAGGAAATTTGATGTGCAAGTATATAAAGCCAAATTCCAATTTATAGGTAAACCTATTGGGTGTCTTCCTGTATTATTTTGGAGAAAGCCGCTGGGTGACACGTATTATCGATTCGTGTGGGACCTCCTATATTTGTACACACGACAGCTAAAGACAATGTGTGCAGAATTGAGTTCGCGGCAGTTTTAATGACTGAATTGTTTAAAGCAAAAGGTGCATGACGAAGACATTTTTGAACATATCAATTAAAATGACTATATGGACAATTGCTCAACCGTTTTCTGTGGTAGTTAATCAGAAGGATAATTTCAATATAGCTTAAAAGAGCGTAGTGGATAAGATCGAACACATTTACAAAGTCACTGAACCATCATTTGATCCGGGGAGGGGGGGCACTCGATTTTGAAAGTGACGGGGGTTGCGGCACGGACTTCAGAAGAGGGGTCTTTCGGTGACAGGCTAAATAAAGAAAAAAGTGTGTCATTCGGTGAGGACAGTAACAAATATGGTGTCTTTTGGTAAGGATCTCATTAAATTGAAAAATGGGGTCATTAAGTGAGGCGCTCAAATTTATCGAAAAACTTGAGGTTTCCAGTGACGTGAACAACTACAAAGACCATGAAATATTTATCCTTGGGATATTACAACCTATTAGGTATGATCCACAGGTGTTAACACTCACATAGAGCCCAAATCATCAGAAAATATATGGTAAAACTCACTTATTTATGAAAACAAGGGTCATTTAATGAGAGCACTTTTTTCGGAAAATGGGGGTCATTCGGCGAGAGCGTTTGAGAAAAGTGTATTTATGAAAAGAAGGGTCATTCAATGAGAGAGTTTGGAGAATGTGTGTCATTTAGTGTGGACAAACTGTGAAAAATTAAAAGGGGGTAATTCTGTGAAAATGGGGGTCAATGTGGCCGCACATCCCCGTCATATGATTTAAGGGAGTGCCCCCGGATATTTGATGCAACAAGTGCAAAGGGGGGCGATTAAAAATAGCGGGTACAGAAAAAAACACACTATACATTCAAAATCTTAATCAACGTATTTAAATAAGTAATTTGTTATCAAGTGGGCCAACTAGAGATTGATAAGCTAAAGTGCTTTATACCAAAGTATACAATCTCTTACTTTTGTTGATACAAAATCTTATTTTATCATACATTTAGATCATAAAAATCGGTCTAAGCTTCAGATACTTCTGCTCTAAACATAACGATATTTGGTTCTTCTTCTTCTTTTCTTCTTCTTCGTTTTCTTCGTCTTCTTCTTCTTCTCCCCGACATCTCCTTCTCCTTCCGAACGTTCATAAGTTACTTTATTTAATTAGAATTTTCAAGTGAAGAAGAGCTGTAATGTTCAAAAAATAGTAGTGTAAAATGGAAGGTATCATAAAACAAAATACCATGTGAGAATATTATATTTTTCTATCCCTCTAAATGTATGCATGCTGTTCAAGTTTAAAGCGCACTACAAATACAAGTAAATCAAACGCAAGCAATTCGACATCCGGGACATTGTCCTACTTCTTAATTCCTTCGGGGATACGTTTTGTATTGAATAGAATTTTCAAGCGAAGCATTTGATCGAATTTTGATCTTAATTACTGCTGTGAGGAGAAAATCGCAGGAAGATCAAACAATCAAACAGGAAATAAACAACTTTGATGTGTAAGTATATAAAGACAAATTCCAAATAGGTAAACCTATTGGGTGTCTTCCTGTTGTATTTGGTGAAAGCCGCTGGGTAACAAGTATTATCGATTCGTGTGGGACGTCCTTCATTTGTACACACGGCAACTGAACACAACGCCTGCAGAATAGAGTTGGCGGCAGTTTGAATGACTGAATTGTTTAAAACAGAGGTACAAGTGAAGATATTTTGAAGATATATCGTTTAAACATACAAACAATTTCTCAACCAAACTCTTTGCCACTTAACCAAAAGGACAATAAAATATGTATCAACCCTCGTCTTCATAAGGGGGGGGGGGGAGGTGTAACAAAACAAAGCGACCCCGGGCATTTGGGTAATTATTTTTACATCCTTTGCGGGGGTACCACCTAAGGTGGGGTTATGGTAGGCCATCAAAGTCGGCAGGGAGGGGGGGGGGGGGGGGGGGGGTGGGTGCCCCTCAGGAAGACGTGTTACAGAAAAAGGCTTAGGAAGACGAGGGTTAAATGAGCGTAGCGATTACGGATAAGCCATTTTACCCTAATATGAAACGATTAAATGATGATTTTGCCTTCAGGTAAATATAATCAGTGCAGTATAAGAAATGTATACTGTGCAAATATTAAAAGTGCCTTAAATGTAGCAATTGAACTACTCGGTTTTCAATATACTGTACAATAGTATACAAATATTGAAAGCTTGAGTGCAATAGTATACAAATATTGAATGCCGGAGGGTGCAATAGTACAAAATATATCATGAGGTCAAATTTGGACTTTACCGAATGATATATTTGTACTGTTGCACGAACATGAGCATTCATTATTTGTTTTATATCATGATATCACACAGGTTTGTTTCATGCCGTGCAATGGAAAAACATTTTTGCACGGCTCAAATTACTGCAATCATGATATAAACAAAATTGCCTAATCACTTCAGACACATTGGAAAAACTTAAAAACGGAAATATCATTAAATCTGGTAATTTCCATTTTATCAAAAACCTTAATTTTTTATTGTAAAGTGTGAATGCAAATACATGTTTGTATATTCACAGTGATCTCGTAGTTGTGATAAATCACTCACTATTGATATAAATTATTCCAAGTAAAACTCATATTTAGAAAATTCCATCCAACACTCTTCACAAAAGTAAAAGTGATGTGATGGCCAATTGGCCATTATGTAATGTAGAAAACTTAAGCTCAGACAGGTATCCTAAAACAAAATACCATGTGAGAATATTATATTATTTCGTTTCTATCCTTCTAAATGTATGCATGCTGTTCAAGTTTACAACATATTACATATTAATTTTAATTTGGTTTCAAATTTTATATCTTATTTCTCTAATTGTTACGGTCAAAGATTTTAAATGACCAAGGCCAAATTCACCTTACGGGTTCTTAAATGAAATACAATAAATACACTGATAAATTGTATAATCTGAAACATTTCTTTAAACTTTAACATTTGTTTTCGGTTTAACTTACAAACTTGCTTGTTGTCTTAAAATACTACTTTTAAATAACTTACAGATACCGCTTCAAGAACCGCGCGATCCGGATATTATATTCCACGCTATAGTCCGTTATTAATCCACGGCACAAACTCATATATCATAAGTCCCGAAATCCACTTGGAAAATTAGTTCCACAATGTTCCTTACAACCTCCAACGGCGCTGCAACAGTCACAACGAAGCTCTGCTTGACTTCACAAAATATTTCACAAGCAGGATCAAATGCACATAAAATTATCCACTCTGATACTGCTCCACTGTTTCTTTAACACAAATATCTCCAACTCCAACAAGGTATCGCCAATCTCCATTCAAAATATCTCTAAACTCCAATCTCCATTCGTCTGTATAATAATTAACTCGCATCCAACAAAATGTAGCTTTCCCAACCAGCACCGACCGTCAATTTCACTTCCAAAGTTTTAGCTGTCGATCTAATATTGATCAAGTCCATTTGACTTCTGACAAAATCTGATCAGGCTCCGGGCCAGTTTCAACATTTTCATCAACATTCCCCCACGACATGACCATTATATTTATCATAGTAAATTGTACAGTTCTCTATGTGGGGGAATTTCCCAAGTAATTAAATATTCAAGTAAACAAATCCATTTCTGAAACTTTGGGAAATTTCCAGATCACCTGATATTTTCATGCAATCAATTGCCTATTAAAATAGAATGGGAAATCACCTAAAATTGCAAAATATGAATCTTTCAGAAAAGTCCCTTTCTGTAGCAATCAAAGATCTCAATAATTAAGTTTCACTAATTAGAAAATTTAATTAATCAACAAAAACAATTCAGTTTCACATAACACAATACGCAAGCAATTTGACATCCGGGACTTTGTCCTACTTCTTGATTCATTTGGGGACAAGTTTTATAGGTGAATAGAGTTTTCTTTCGGAATTTGATCGTAATTCATAGGGAGATCAAATAATCAAACTGCTTATAAGGAAGTTGTAATGTGTAAGTTCACAAAGTTAAATGCCAATACTATAGGTAAACCTCCTAGGTATATTCATGTTGTATGTTAGGGAAGCCGCTGGGTAATGGTTTATTCAGAGTCTGTCGATATGCATGGCACGATGCCAATCGAAGCGCAGTCTTTTACACGCACTATTCCTTGTTCCTAGCGTATGTAAACGCAAGAATAAACCATAACAAGTATTATCAACTCGTGTTGGACCTCCTTCATTTGTACACCCGACAGCTGAAAACAATGTGTGCAGAATTAAATTCGTGGCGGTTTGAATGACTGAATCATTTAAAACTATGGTGCATGTGAAGAATTTTTTTGGAAAATATAAATTAAAAATACAGACAGTTGCTCTACGTAATCAAAAGGACAATGTGATATGACTTTATTAGAATAGTGAATTAGATCGAGTAAATTTACTCAGTCTGGACAGATAAACCCTATTACCTTAATATAAAAAGATTGAATGATGCTATTGCCTTCGGGTAAATATATTCTGTCTGTACAGTATATGAGAAATGTATACTGTGCAAACATCAGTAGTGCCTTAATTGTTCAAAGTCTTCAGACAATGTAAACTTTCCAACGTAGTAAAGACAAAATTAATCAAATCAGACACATTAATCGGGAAATATCTAAAAATCTGCCAATTTGCACAAAGTGTAATTAATATTGTAAAGTGTAAGTGCAAATACAATTTTATATATTCAAAGTGATCTCGTAGTTGTGATAAATAATTCAATCAAGATATTTGTTGGACTTACACTCGGAAAATTTAATTCAAATTAAGTTATTCCAACTATAACCAACACTCTAAGTCTTCACAAAAGTAAAATGATGTTATGTCCATATAATTTAGAAACCTAAGATAAAGATCATATTATAGTATACAGTTGTTTTCCTTTTGAATAATTAAAACCGATACGTTACCCTAGGATATCTGCGTTGCAGAACAACGTGAAGTATTAAGCTCAACGAGAAAAAGCCTTGTTTCGTCATGCTTATATCGAATAGGGATATCACCCGAAGATTTAAAAGTAAACTTTGTCTTAACAACTATTGTCTCCCGTTCGATGAACCATAATTTGATGCATGGGCAAATGTGGCATTTTAAAATAAATAGCAGGTACATGAAAAGGCAACGGCTTTTCATTTCACTCGAAGGTACTTTCACAATCTCAGTCCACATATCGTAGTTAAATTATTAACAAGTGATATCTTTATTTGTGTTATTTTCAATACGCGCAATGATTATAAAAGCTCTCGATACTTAAACCACTTTTTATATAATACCTATGCTGTATTTATTGATCTTGGGAATTAAAACGTAGGAAACAACCTTATTTTTAAATATTATTTCTTATAACATTTTGAATATTTCGACTGATTCCTCAAAGTCAAGGAAGAAAAAAAAAAACAAGTATCAAAATTAGAACATTTATTTGTTAAAAGTTTTAAACTTTTTTAGAAAACAAAAATACTTTACACAGACAAAGCTTAAAGCTTCTGCATCATAAATTTTTACTAACCTTGATGGGAGGCCTTTCGCACAAATCCCATCTGGCGTCCTCATCAATGTGAGATATTATGCCTGATGGTAACGTAACTTTCGAAAAAAAATGTGATAACTTTTGGTCGGAAGTTATTGTTCTGTAAACTACAAAAATGCAGATAGGCAGAAAACTTTTTTGACGATAACCTTTGCACGCAATTCTTTGCTTTGTTTTACTTGTCATTAGAATGAGAAGTCATCCTCTCAGTTCATCAACTTAACTAATACAGTGCCCTTGATCGCCACCTGCCTACCAAGGTGTATAAATGAATATCAAGGAAGGAAATCGATTGAGTTTCTCAAGAAAACATGTCAATAACATCCACCCTATAATAGTTATCGTCAATAATAGTTGCATTCGATTTCTTTGTTCAAATCTTTAGTAAACTATCTCACTAACATCAAAGGTTTTTAGTTTGTTAAATCGTAATAAACAAAAGAATTATCGAATTGGCAATTACCTTTAATTATTGAGTACACTGACTAAAAGATATAGGTACTATTGCAGCATGAGTAATCATTGCAAAATATCCCATGATGCGAAAATTATTTTAGCGTTATGAACATTTTGGTAAATGGGAAAACATTTTGCACCATGGTAAAAGTTTTAAACCATGAGAACAAATTAAAACGAAAATGTTCATTTCGAATGAATATTCAACATAGTGGTGAAAATTTAACATCTGAAAAAAATTCTTAATAAAATTGACTAAAAAAATGACGACGTCTAACTAGCCCTTTAGTCAACGTAGTTAAATTACAATTACAAGTGAGGCAACTCCAGATTGACACGCTTAAAGTTTAAGTGCTTTATACCATAATATAGGATACAATCTCTTACTTAAATCATAGATCTTCTTCTTCTTCTTTTTCTTCTTTTTTTTTCTTCTTCTTCTTCTTTTTCTCCTTCTTCTTCTTCTTCGTTATTTCATTAGAAGTGAAGAAGAGCTGTTATGTTCAAAAAATAGTAGTGTAAAAAGGTAGGTATCTTAAAACAAAATACCATGTGAGAATATTATATTGTTCTATCCCTCTATGCATGCTGTTCAAGTTTAAAACACACAATTGTTGTATATTTTATCTCTCAATGCGCAAGCAATTCGGGACTTTGTCCTACTTCTTGATTATTTCAAGGGACACGTTTCAATGACGTTTTGTAGTTTAATAACGTTTTCAAGCGAAGCATTTGATCTTATGTTTGATCTTAATTACTGCTGTGCACAGGGAGATCAAACAATCAAACAGGGTGTTGATATGTGTAGGTACACAAAGTAAAATGCCAAGTTATAGGTAAGACTTCTTTGTGTCTTCCTGTTGTATTTTGGGGGAAGCCGCTGGGTAACAAGTATTATCGACTCGTGTTGGACCTCCTTCATTTGTACACCCGACATCTGAAAACAATTTGTGCAGAATTACGTTCGCGGCGGTTTGAATGACTGAATTTTTTAAAACAAAGGTGCATGTGAAGATTTTTTTGGAAAATATGAAATAAAAATAAAGAAAATAATTATTGCTCTACCGTACTCTGTGCTGCTACTTAATAATTGTTATAGTACATATTTGCTATATTTAACAGCCATTACAAGAAAACCCCAGCTCCATGAGCTCCCCTCTGCAACTATATGCTAGAAATATTATCTAAAAATGTCTAAAAAAGTCAACTACAAGGTCAAATGTGACACTTTGATTGGGATAAAGACATGGAAATGCTTTCGGTAATTTGAAAGCATTTTCAGAGATTTGTAAGCATTTATATTTTACCAAACTTTACAGAAGGGAGGTATTGGAGTTGGGATGTTCTTATTCTGGCGTATTCAATTCTCTGCTTTTTTTACTTGTCATTAAAATGTGAAGACATCCCTTCAGTTAATCAACTAAACTAAGACAGTGCCCTTGATTGCCACATGCCTACACTAAAGAATCGATGCAATTTCCCCATGATTGGCCAAGGTGTATGAAAGAATGACAAGGAAGGAAATCGACCGAGTAGGTCAAGAAAACATGTCAATAACACCCAACATATAGTTCCTTAATATTAGTTGCATTCAATATCCGAGTTCAAATCTTTAGTAAATCTTTAACTCACTAAAAACAACAAAGTTATTCAATTTATTACAGTTTACAAACTCGTAATCAACAAAAGAAGTATCGAATTAGCAATCAACTTTATTTATCGATTATATGGCTTTAACCAAGTTATCAAACACCAATACTATAATTTAAATAGTTGCACAACCGATGTGATCCTAATTGTCTTCGTATCTTTGCAAGGGTTAAATAGACATCCTTAGAACAGCAGGTTGACACCCTTTCTGTTTTTACTTCTCATAATCCCCTTACTGTCAATTGGGAGTAAATTGCGATTCATGCTCCAAATAGAAACAAATATTGACACTTTCATGAATAAACATATACTTTATTTTTATTTTTTGGATTGATATACTCAATTTAAACATATGTTAAAATATTAGTTAACGAAATATAGAAAATTTAATGAAATACGTAGAGGTTTTAACAAACTGTTTAATTACCTTAAAAGAGTAAAGCTGTGTTTAAGACTACGGTCTCTAAAAACGTCTCGCTCGGCTGAATGTCATGTTTACTGCAAGTTTTAACCTACTTACACCTATCAGAATATCACAATTTTTGGCGTACATATTGAATATAGTCTCTAGTTGATACACGGAACTTTACTAGTGATTTCACATGCATTATCAAGGTCAAAATGACGCCTAAAGACTACTTCGAAAAAGTTGACCCTTTTTCGCCGAAACCTCATAATTTCATGATGTTTGAACAATTCGACTGGTTTCAAATTTTGACTCTTATCTTGGCTCCCCAAGAATGTTGTCACTTTGTGTGACCAATCGGGCAACATTCCTAATGTTGACTCGCCCCACATATGTTTACATTCTTATAAAGTTGCCCATTACGCCTATTTTGTCTCAACTATCAATCTTCGCCTTGACATCATTGTATTCATGTAGTGGGAACTCGACATTTGTCAGTACCAAGCGATTTTTTGAAAATATAAATCATGCATGCAATTGTATGCAAAAATCACACCATTATATTAACAGAATTAGCATCATTGAAATGCATGGAGAATCAGAAAAGCACCATTTTTTTAAAACAACGGCCCGTATATTTTCACCTGTTTCTTCGTGTCACAATGGGAAGACAATAAATCACACTCAACGTTTCAAACTATTTTCTCGCAAAGGTTAGTGAATCATAGGACAATTCAGTTTACAGATCTAATTTTGGTTACTCTTCTTTATATTAAAGTTAACTAAAACTTTATCCTGGTACTATTCTGTGCTGCAGCTGTTTATCTGTAACACATATCAGTCAATTAAATTATGCTGGACAGTTCCCTCTACTTGCAAAGTTTAAGAACACTGCGTTTAAATATATTTATTTGGCCTTTATTAGGTACATGTATGTGAAGTATATATTATTTCAGTTAAAACATTACTTTATCCACGAATTCTATTTCGTCAGTCTTTATCTATTTACAAACATTGTTTTTTAAGCAGATCTTATTTTTACTATTTTTCCTGTTTTAAACTGCATTTGCCTTTTACTTGTTCCTTCAATAATTTTAATTATTAATAATAAATTTAATATTAACACTTAACTGCATAAGGTACCCCGCACTTCCGTTAGTGCATAAGGGGGGGGGGTCCCATAGTACTTCCCCTCAGGTAAAAAAACAATTGTTTGGTTGCCCTCCACCGACCGACCCTATTTTTCAGCCCGACTCGAACTTTTTTTCAAAAAAAATATGCAAAACTTACCGAAAACTAAAAAAAAATGTTATGTTTTTCGCTTTTTTCGATATTCAACTCTATAAATGTTTAAGATGTCCCAAATTACTACAAGAAGTATTTGATTGTTTTGATTTGGATGTCGCGGGGGAAGTTGTGAAGGCTGGAGCGGCCGATCGACCTAGCAGTATTTAAAAAAAATAAAACAAAAAACAAAATAAACACGACCGACCGACCCTCTCTGAAAAAAGCTCTGGAGGACAACCAAACAATTTTTTATGGCCTTATAAAAACCACTTTCCCGCCCGAAATTGTTAGTAGTCTTTACAACATATTTAGGTACACTTATCACAACCATATATCAGGGGAAAAAATAAAAATATACGTGCCGTTTAAAAATGGCGGCCAAATAACCGAGTTTCGTCGCGCGACATCTCGATTTTGACCAACATTTGAAAAACCCACTTCCCGAAGGAATTTTCAAATGAAACTTTGCTCAAATTAGGAGATTATAAATACATTGACATTGCTGAAATACAATTTGGAAAATTTTACTCCGGCGTGGTTTTATGGGCAAATCATTTTTTTCGCACCCCCCTAAATGCTAATTTATGCTAATTAGCTCGAAATCGACGCAGTCGATTTCAAATTTTTTTTCGCCAAAAGAAGTGCAACTACTATTTAGGCAATTACATAAAAAAACAGCCCGAAATATTGCGGTGTTAAAATTCGAGAATCGAAAAACCAAATGTTGGGTACCATGGAACCCCCCCCCCCCTTATGCAGTTAAGTCTGATTTTTGTGGCTTTAAAATCTGTGAACCGAAAAAACAAATGTTGGTACTTTTCCCTACCCCTTATGCAGTTAAGTGTTAAAATACGTGTTCTTTTGATAATTACATCACTTGCATTTAGTGCAATAATAATTATAGTAATAAACAATATTTATAGAATGCTCTATAAAGAACGCAGCACTTTACAAAATGAACATGCGCAAAGTAGTTACATGTAAGGCGAAGGGTACGCTAAGAGTTTTATAACTATAATAGTAGTTGAAATATCCGGCCCCATGTTTCCAAACGAAATTAAAGTATCTCCGGAAAGCTGAAAGAATTTTTTATTTTGAATTGATTTCGTGGCATTTGGTGAATACTTAGAAGAGAATGCCAGACAGATATGATGATACTTGCACAGGGGTAGTCTAAGGAGCTTCGAATTTTGATTTTTGAATTGATTTCGTGGCATTTTGTGAATACTTTAAAGAGAATGCTAGAGAGATATGATAATACTTGCACAGGGTTTTGCTCAAAAAAGCCGTTCCCCCTAACATTTTTACCTTCCGCCGCCACTGGTCTTAGGGGGATGTTCCACCCTCAGATCAGAAGCTGAAAGATTTTGATGTTTTTGAATTAAATTCATGGCATTTAGTGAATACTTTAAAGAGAATTCTAGAAAGATTTAAAAATACTTGCACTGTAAAAACTGTAAAAAGGGCACTTATTTGGTCAATATATTTTTGTTTTGGCTAGTCTTTAAGTCTTGCGTTCTGAACTTTTCAGATCTTAAGTTTGCCGACTGGGTAGTAATTGTACAGCACTTAAAATTTGCCAAATACATGTTGACCTCACCTACAAAATCATCTTGTTTCCTTTCTTTGTCCGGGTCCCATAATCTTTACTTAGTGTTGCCTCTCCTCATTTTGCCAACTAGTGTTTGTGTCAAAAAAATCGCCAATAATCATGATATTTGCCAACTCAAAAGTTTGTGCTTATTTGGTATTTTATAGCTCAATTTCTCTCAAAAGAAAAGTTAAAAGTTAATTGCGTTTTTATTGGGACACCCTGTATAAGATATATATTATTATGCATCAAAAGTATCGAAGTTTGTACGCAGTATGTGGAATGCGTCGATTTTGTTTACCTATTTCGATTACCTCAACGTTACGTTGGTTGCGTACTTTCTAATCGATCAAGGAACATGCAAAAGATCATAGGTCATGAATTGGTCATGCACATATGGGGGAGATGTAACATAAAAACTAATTCTTCGTAGTTTATTTAATCCTCGTCCACCTAACGTATTTTCTACTACGTCGTCACCTAAGGGGGGTGGTTACCCCCCCTGTAAAAATGAAATTGACGTGCCAAAAGTGTGGTTGTTTTATACCATAGTATAGGGTAGGGTCTCCTCTTTCTATTGATACCAAAATCATGAAAATCGGTCAAGGCGTTACGTAATTATGACGTCATTTAGGTCGGAAAATTTTGCCGAAATCTGATTTTCGGCGAAAATTGAAAAAAAAAATCAAAAAATCGCTATAAAAGTTCTAAATATCGGATTTTCATCGGGTTTTTTGCTAATGAATAAAGGAAATGGTAGTTCTAACATGTTCTATAAGTTGAAGCTTGTTAGCATGCAGATATTTTTCAAAATGACGACTTTTTTTTATATAGGGGGGGGGGGTTACCACCCCCCTACCCAAGGACTTTGACGGCTTACCCTACCCCCACCTAAGGTGGTACCCCCGACTTTTTTTCATCAAAATGACCGCAAAGGATGTAAAAACAATTACTTAAATGCCCGGGGTCACTTTGT
>JXSR01S006407.1:38139-48576 GCA_000969725.1 Ophiothrix spiculata
ATGTAAAAACAATTACTTAAATGCCCGGGGTCACTTTGTGTTGCGTTTTGGAGCCATCGGCGACGATCCGTTAGGGGGTGGGGTGGTAACCCCCCCCCCCTTAGGTGGACGAGGGTTAATGTAATTTTATTCATGAAATTTAATATCTACTGCAACAAATTTGGTATGGTTTTCTGGGCAATTTATTTGTATTTTAAATGCAAAAATTTCCAAGACAATTGATCAAATATTATGAGATCTATGGCTCAAAATGTGAGCCACGTCAACGGGAGAGGCGGTGGAGGAAAAGACGGTTGAGGAAAAGCCCATTGACTTGTACACAAAATTGTGAAAAATTACCAATCTTTCGAAAGTCGTCATGCCAAAAGTTGACATTGTACAATAACCATTTTTCACATACGTTTGAATGCAAGACAAATATACCTATCCATGCCCAAAAGTTTATGGTGGGTGATGTATTAATTATAGTTTGATGAGGCTAAACTTTGTAATTTTCAGGGTATATCCACTACTAGTTTCAATAATGTTCAAAGGTCCAAATTTTAATGTCAAGTCTCGTACGTTGTGCAAACGTGGATGAATAACAATAATGACTTGTTGTAAATGCATAATACCGTAATTGCACGGATTAACAGTAACAAATAAACCCAAGTCCATCGGATCAGGTTAATTATTGCATGTTTGATCATCCTGTATACCAAAAATGCAGCGAAATGGCCATAGTAAGCAGAAATTTGAATGTAACTTGTCTCAAGCATTGTCAACTATTGCTAAGACATATAAAGAACTCACCAAATAGCCCATGGAGGCATACAATCCTTTTGAAATGTATATGATTTTAACCACCCTGTATATTTCACCGTATGGATATTAAGTGAAAGTTCTATTTTCTTATTGAGAGCCCTGTGTTTTATCAATATAAATCCATACCAGTTTTGTTTTATGTTAATGGCTGTATAGAATAAAAGGGGTCTATGAAGCAGGTAGAATTAACACATTTTTTTAGTTACACCCTGTATAATTGTCACACACCCTGTACAATGTCAGTATCATTGTATATTTGGTACCCTTTTAGTATGAGCTTTTAAATAATGTATACTTTTATAGTGTTAAAATGTCCATATTTAATCCTGTGTTGAGAAATATTCAGATTGGTGATGTTTTTCTCATTTAGCGGTATGTTTCACTTTTTCCGACCAATTCATGACTTATGATCAAATGCATCTTTCTGGCTCTTCTCAAATCACTCGCCAAGTACCACTTAGCTGTCAGCTGTGTCGACGTCACCTCTTGCGTGAAGGTAAGACCAGATCATATGACCGAGAGCTACCGTCCGAATTTAATTCTACATGTATAAGTATAAGAAAGCATGCATGTGCTTTTTATCCATTTTTTTGTTTTATGAATTTACAGTTCTTCCTTATATATTTTTTTCACAAAATTCACTTGAACACGCTTTTAGATAGTCACATTCCTCCATTTTATGCTGTTTATACTATTAACCATTTTTGATCAAAATCTTAAAGTATTGCTTTAAGATAAAAACTCGACAGCACGACTACAAAACAAGACTAAGCAGGGAAATGTTCAAAAACTTATAATTATGAATAATATTTTGCTTAAGATGATGTTGATACTGTTTCACATTATTGCATTTTTTATATTTCACATGATAATTAATTCCAAAAGGAGAGGACCACTTGTACGGATAGATTTATCAGCAAAATATTCTTTTTTTTTTTATTTAAGGTGATGTTAAGATCATTTGCATGTCTTGTTTGATAATTATGAATATCAGAACGTCTATTAAAATATTCATTGAAAACTACAGGTAAATCACTAATGTGATATTTAAACATGAAAACCCCATGCCCAAGAGTGTACGCATCATTTATGGTTAAAATATTATGTTTTGCACAAATTGGAACCGCATGGCTTCGGTAGTGACTACCAGCAACCGTTCTTATTGCCCATTTTTGCAATTCTTTAAGTTTATCAAGGTAAGATTTACAAGTATTTCCCTATGTAAGGATTGCATAGTTAAGATATGGTGATACTAATGAGCTGTACAGGGTATGAAGAATACGAGCTGGAATGGAGTACTTTAGTTTGTTCATGACATCAATATTCCTAGATATAGTTTTTGAAATACAATCAATATGATATTTCCATGTAAGACATTCAACAATCAAAACACGCAGAAAATAAGTTGTTTTAACTCTTTCTATTTCAGTGTCGTTTAAAGTAACAGTTATATCGTCCTGGGATTTTGATGAAATCATGTGCGATTTTCCCATGATCATATAATTTGTTTTTGTGGCATTAACAGATAGCTTGTTTGCCTTAAACCAATTGCTCACTTCAATCAGCTCTTTATTTACAACATTTATATTATTTGTAATATCCTTGTTGGAGTAAAGAATAGTGGTGTTATAAGGAAACAAATAGGAAGTCTAGAATAAATGATTGCAATATACAAATTATTTTCTATTTCTAAGATAGCTCCTAAACCAGTCAATTACAATGGCATGAAATCCATAATATACTAATTTATGTAGTAATATTTCGTGATCAATTGTATCGAAGGCCTTAGATAGGTCAAGAAATATACTTAATGTTTTTTATATTTTGTTCAACGGCAGTGTTTACCTTATCAACAAATTGCTCAATGGCCATGTATATTGAGTGCTTTGGGCGAAAGCCAAATTGTTTTGTATTTATGATTTTGTTGTCATCTGTATAATAGTTAATACATCGGTTAAATATAGGTCTTTCAAGGATTTTTGAAAAACACGGCAGAAGCGATACAGGACGGTAGTTTGAAATATTTTTTATATATTGGTATAAACTTTGCTATTTTTATTTTATCTGGGACGATTCCAGATGCAATTGATAAATTGAATATACTTGTCAGGGGTTCTACAATTTCATTACACACTTTCTTCACTATATAAAAGAGTTTCCAATATTGTCATAACCGGCGCTTTTGCTTGGATCAAATTTGTCAATAATCTTCAAAATATCTGATTCAACAATAGGTGCCATATACATGTTACTAGATATTGTTTTGTCCAAGAAGTCATAATATTCTTAGCCATTATATTGTATTTATGATGCACGTCTTGGCCCAAAATTCACAAAATAGTCATTGAATTTGTTAGAGATGTCCTGTGGATTAGTAATTAAACCAATTACAGCGTTTATTTCTTTCCAAGTCTGTTTCACATCATTTTTTGATTTTTGATTTTTTTTGAATAAATACATTCTTGTTGATTTCTGTATGAGCATGTTCAAATTGGTTTTGTAGGTTTTGAGTTTTTGAAGATTACTTTGGGTAGGTTGTGGAATATAAGATTTGTATAATTTGTTTTTCTTATTAATACTTGTTAATTAGCCCTTTTGGATCCAAGGTGACAGCGGATTCTTTTTTCTTTTGAGATGGCATTTTTTAGAGGTATACACTCGTCGTATAATTTGTCAAACGTTTGGATAAATACATTGTAATCATCATTATCATTAAGTATTTCTTTCCATTTTACTTTTGACAATCTTTGTTTAAAATTACTTATATTTTCATTACACATTTTCCTTTTATATACATATTTTTGATCTTGATAAGGTATACTTTTATAAGAACTATAGGGGTTGCATGATAAAATGGTCGGTAGATGATCACTAATGTCAGTAAAAATTATGCTACTTCGAACAATATATTCATTATTTGCGAGTATATTGTCAATACAAGTAGCTGATGTAGCAGTTATTCTAGTAGGTTTATCATAGATGGAATCATTGAGTAGGAATACAAAATAATCATGAGTAGGTTTGCCAGTTTTAAGAAGATCAATATTGAAATCGCCCATTACATACACATTCTTATTTTCAGATTTAAATTTTATTAAAAACAGGTTCATTATCTCGATTAAAATCATTTATTGATGTATGGGATCGGTAAATTACTCCAATAAGTGTATTTTTACTCTGGTTACCGTTGTCTTTTTCTATGAAACAAGATTCGAAATTTGAATTTGCTAGGCAAAGATCTTCCAGCAATTTATATTTTACTTTTTCAGATACATCGTACATACACCTCCTTTACCTCGATTTATTCTGTTTTTATATTCGAGAAGATACATGTATATGAGTAGCGAAACAATAATGAAAAATAATTCAAAAGTGGGACGAAAAATAAGGGAATTCCATTGAAAAAATGGGCATTATTGCAATCAAAATAACTGTAATTTATCAAAACGAATGCC
The DNA here is from genome assembly GCA_000969725.1 of Ophiothrix spiculata. Taxonomy (NCBI): domain Eukaryota; kingdom Metazoa; phylum Echinodermata; class Ophiuroidea; order Amphilepidida; family Ophiotrichidae; genus Ophiothrix; species Ophiothrix spiculata. The sequence goes on from JXSR01S006407.1 coordinate 42,399, forward strand.
TCAAAATAATCAGAAAATGATTAAATAAAATGGTGACATAAAATGTAAAATGTGTTAAAAAGTAAAGAAATTATGTTAGAGATATAAAAAAAAAAAGTTATTCAAGAAATAAACAGACAAAATCGACTACATAGGACTCGAATCTGTGCCGCAGGACACCTACAGTTTCTCAGTCCCGCTCTTTACCACAACACTAAACGGGTTCACTCAAATGATGTACACCAAAGCATGTGATTTATATATATATTGGCTATGATTTATCGAAATTCCAAAGTGTAACAAGAGGGCGTGCAACGGAAACTCACGATTATCAGACGAACTCAATGGACACTATACTGTAAAGTATTTCAGGTCTTTTTCAACCTGAAAAGTACATCAATGTATGATGTGTCTAAATAAGTAAGCTTTTGTTTAAATATTGTATCTCATTTGTTCTGCCTTACATTACTAAGATAATCATTGTGTTCTCCTAAAAGTCACGATGCTGAACTCAAAGTAAATACTATCTGAAGCTGTTGCTAAATAAAATAGATGTTAGCGGGGTCATAACACACAATTACTCTAAAAGGCTCGTTCATTTTTCTGAAAATCAAATCGTTGTTTTTACTACCATTAAAACGTACGTGCCATCAAAATGCAATTTGTTGTTCGTGCCGTTGAATAACAGTAAATAAACTTGCTAAGAGTAATCACTGACATGCTGAATTTGTGTTGTTACAACAAATATGTATGGTGATCGCAAGTCTACATTAGATCAAACTAAGTGGTATATATTGTCAGGAGGGCACGTATTATGGAGACACGTTACATTTTTTTTTAAATATTATGCATTTGTATTTAGTTATAGAGTTTTAAGGTTTAAGACCCCATTGCATACAAATCTTTATTTTTGGTTTCAAGCGCGTGCATTATAATTCGGTCAAGATCAGCTCTCTTCTCTTTATTTCAAGACTGTTGTAAACAGAGTGATTTTTTAACAAACTTTTGCATGTTCATTATATTTTCAACAATATCGTGCAATTTATCTCCTTGAACATATCTAGCATATCGGGCATCTAGTGAAATCTTTTCATATTGAATTTCAAAACCAGGATTGCATAGTGCGTTTTAAGAAGAATAATCCCGAGATTTAAATGCACTTTATGCATGGGGTTTACTTTTAGTATTATTAGCGTGCGTTCAAAAGGATACAAATACACGTGTTTGGTCCGGGGTGTTAGGTGCAGTCATTGAGACATGTACCATCATTTTGGTTTATTATAACGTGACGCAAACAACCTAATATAATAGGGCATCCGCGGGGAAGATTTTTGAGCTGTCAAATTCCAGTGAAATCTTAAAATATTGAATTTCAAGGTCAAGAGTAAAGTGCATTTTGATAAAGGATAAATGCGCCTTATTTTCAATATTTTGATTGTGGCTTCACATTATGACTATGAAATCAACCAACACTTGCGATTCTCTTTTAAAAGTAAACAAGCGGTGTCAAGCATCAATAAATGTATTCACATTAAACGTACTTCTAGTTATGTTCAGAGAAAAAAACTGTACCCAACACGCCTAAATGCCCGCATGAAATTTTCAATCTGACAGAATAGTGTTAGAAATGCAACTAATAGTTTGGTTATATAAGGGTCAATATTATTACTTGAGAAATATAAAATGAAAGTAGTACTTCAGAAAGTAGTACTTCAGAATTAATCTATAAGAATGACACAAATAGGTCAGGAACAAAATATGCTAAATACATTTAAAATACCCAACATCGTATAGCAAAGTTAAGATATAGATAAAATACGGGAAATGCGCGAAACTGTACTCTATTGGTTAATTAATTCATATTGGTAACATTTATAATCACGATGCAGTCATGGCTATATATTTTTCAAAAAAAAAAAAGACATTGAATATACTTATCATCATGATCATGGTGAGAAAATATTGAAGTATTTATATGAACCAAATACATGTAGAGTCACTGATAAAAATGATAACAATTACGTTTGGAGTCATCTACTAAGAAAAGAAGTTGTCAACTTACATTTATAGTTCAAAGTAATCTCTTTGTCCCTAGAGGACAATTTAATATTGCTGTGTAATTTGAAGTAAACAATTCACCGAATGGTGATTTAACATCATATTATTTTCTAATAAATATATCCCTGCCTATTGCTCAAGAAAGACCAAAAGCTAACTAATCTTAAGCTATTAAGTGACATTGGGTCAATTTTACATTTTTCAAAATGTTCCTAGCCGAACTTAAACTAAAATACCGTAATTATTATCTGTTTACAAAAATCTGTAACTAAAGTTTTCAGCTAACCCATTATAAGATAATAAATAGTAAGAAAAAATAACAGAAATAAACACCGGTTTTAAAGAGCAGGAATGGTAATAGCCATGATACATGTTCCTCTACAATTTTGATTAAGTGCCTGCATACGGGTTCTGTTAAACGGTTTAGGTCACGAGTTTATATTTTTGAACATAGCAACGCGGTCTTATTGACCAATTATAGATTATTTTGTTACTATTTACTGATCTATACAATTAATAGTTCAACCTGCTTTTCATTAATACTAAAAAGAACCATTGACGGAAGAAACTAGATTATGCCTTTTGCATTTTTTTAAGACAACTGCCTCATCCAAATCCAAAGGGTTTAAATTATCGTCTAATGTTTTTTTAGCTATAGAAGTGGTTATGCAGCCTGTAATCAAATGAACATATTAATAGATGATGAATTTAGCAAGCTGAATCAGCATCTGCAATTCCAATAAGCTTACTGACTCTATTGTAAGCATTGTTTCATTCTTTGATGTTTTTACAATCCAGAGGCATGATTCTATTCAGGCATATCTTTTAATCATAAACTAGTTTTAAAGGTGGTTGAGAAATAAATAAATAATTCATCACCGTACTAAAGGGGGAACTTAAAACGGGGCAATATTCAATTGCTAAGATTTCCGTTCGATTGCATATTTAAACATTGTGTCTTTGAATTCAAAGCTAAAGATTTTACAAGTTTGAAATGTGACAAGATTTAAAGGTGGGCTAGATTTTGGTCTATTTTAAGTAATCGCGCAGAGATATTACCTTTCAAACAGAACACAAACACACACATAAAATAGAAATTCCTAATATTCTACGATTGTCCTTTAATTCAAAATCAATATTACTTAATGTAATGTATTAAAAGTATAGCATTGTGATAGCATATCTAAATAAAAAGGCCGACCGGGAAATGTACACTGATCTATGATGTGTCTTAATTGATTGACAATTTTCATTTTTTTTATCTGTCATATGAATTCAAAAATTGCCAGGCATTGTCGTAAAATCACAATCATAGCTAAATCTAGATTGCTGTAATACACAGTTGGTAAACAAACACATTTGAATCTCAAAAGCAGACAGTAATGAAAAATAATTCCGATTGTCTTCCTTTGTACAGTTAAATGTAGACAAGTTGACAATTTTCTACCGTAATGAACATTTTTCTGTTTTTTAAGTTGAGTTTTTAGACTTTTAAAAGCAATAAGATTTTAAGGTGTTCACGATGCTTAAAGTAAATACTATATGAAACTGCTACTAAATAGAATACATATTTCTTTACACACAATTACGCGTTCTTTTGAAGATTAAATCGTTGCTTTTACTAGCACTTGCCATCAACATACCATAGGTTTGTTCGTGCTCTTGAATAACATGAAATGAATTTGATAGGAGAAATCACTTAAATGCTGAAGGGCTATGTTAGATTAAGCTAAGTGGTAAATGTTGTCAGATGGGGTTCGTTAAGTGAAATGAACATTCATTTCATTTTTTTGAAATACCGTATATTTTTTTTACTTTCAAGTTTCCGAACAGGGCCCAATTTCCTTTAAATGTGAAAACATATTATGGTGGTTGGCACTGCAAACTGCATATATTCTTGTCTGTTTACATAAACGGTACTACTAAAGTCTTATAGTTAACAACATTGATATAGGAACTTACTTTTAAACTACTAATATGGAGTTCAAAACAAATATGAATTACACTTTACTTGCTTTTATGATTCATTGCAAACAGAGGCGTCACAGGGAGGATTTCGCGCTGTCGCATTCCAGTATAACGTTTATAGTATGGAATTCCAAGGTCAAAGTGTATTTATTTTTTAATTCTTCATATAAGTTGACACGACCGAGGTTCATTTTATGTTTAAAACCAAAGGTGTCTTGTACCTGTGGCAAGATATACAAATGCCCTAAAATAATCCGTGTGTATCGCTTATTAATAGTGATTAGTCAATATCTCAAAGTGAGGTTGTTAGCAAATTTACTTGTGGAGACCTATACATTTATCCCAGTGAATGTCCACTAGTGTAGGTTTGAAGCTCAAAAATGAGCTAAAATGTATCCAACCATTATGCCGCAGTGCCCTAACAGGCAGAGCCACTTTTATTTACTTATTTTAACATATGTTCAACCAACTGAGCAAACTTGGCAGGTCTTCTTTATATACAGATATTTTTTTCATATTTAATACTAATTAATTTTGGGAGGAGGATATAATATTCCATTCTGTCAGACCCGAAAATTCTATGATCCCTCAAAATCACATAAGGTCGTCTAAAAAGAACATTTTTTGACTATTTTTATTCATGCTAACAAAAACAAATATATTTTTAAACATCTAAAAGCGTTACATACAATTGCAGAGATCATTTGGCTAGCTATCTGATCATGTCAACATTTACCAAAGTAAATGTCAACTCATGCATAATTTGTATTCCACCTTCGGGTGTATGGGTAAACCGTGACAAGTACAACACTTAACTGGTCAATTGTCCAAGTCAAGAAAATGCTACAGGGAAATATTGAAGTATGACAAGCCACAACAAGAACAGATGGAAACAAAAACTATACATTCAGCTTGAAATAAAGCAAATGAGATGAGATGATTATGTAGTGTCCGCCCTTCATATCGTCCGTCGGAAATGCGAAATTTAGCAATCTCAAGAAGTATATTTTGTTCAAATTTATTAGTCAGTGGGACGATTAGTTATGAACTTATCGGCCCTTTGAATTGTGCAGCCCAATCGTGTTCAATAATTTTAGTTGAAGAGTCAGGAAATTTAATTCCATTGGTTGCACAGATTTATTGACTTGAATTACTAGTACTTAAATCTAAGTATGTATCTTCACCCTTGTCTTACCAACTATTTTGGTAACGTTTGTTATCAAGGGGTGGGGGCCTTTTATTGTTTAAATGTTTTGCTTACTTCAAAACATTTTTGTCACTTTTGTTTTCCACTGAAAGTGTTGAAATAAAGAAATGATTTTTTTGAGATTTGCTTCAAACTTTGAAGGCAAAATAATACAAGGTCATCAGATTCACATGCACAGTGGATATTTAAGTAATACCTTTACAACAAATCAGCGAACCAGTCAAAAAACGTTGATTGATTACCCAACCCTGGATGATGTGAGAGGTACAGCGGTAGTTTTAACGTAAAAGATTATCCGATGCTCCTTCCCATTCTGCAATTACCATTGTACCCGGTGTCATCACAATTCTTAGGGTAACATGTGTCCATTGTTTTCTTGTTGTGCATTAATATTTTGTCCTTAACGTTAGGCATACACGTATAACTAAGTTTCAACATTGCACCTTTAAGTCTTTTTTGACCCTGAAAGAAACTTACATTCACCTTTTCGATCAAAAAGACATGTGCTTTTGTTCTCACACTGGTTATTATTAGTTAATTTGGTTATTATTTCTGTTAAGACACTAGCAGATGCAAAACAGTTCAGCACATCTGGTTCCGGTGATTTCTGACAAGTTTCAGATACAACGCAGATGGTACTTCACTAGATATCAAATCACAATTTCAAAGGAAACATATTGATCAAAGACCACCTTTATTCTTATAGATTATGAGAAGTCTATAATGGATAAGATGTCATGGCATGATTGTTTCAGAAGTTAAACCCTCTGCACTCTGCAGAACCAGACGGTTTTCTTTTATTCTAGTATAGCAAGCAAAAAGTAAAAAAGCATTGCTGCCAACGAAAGTGTAAGGTGCCTATTGCTCAAGTAAGACCAAAAGCTAACTAATCTTAAGCTATTAAGTGACATTGGGTCAATTTTACATTTTTCAAAATGTTCCTAGCCGAACTTAAACTAAAATACC
>JXSR01S006407.1:49161-62727 GCA_000969725.1 Ophiothrix spiculata
AAATGAATAATTCATCACCGTACTAAAGGGGGAACTTAAAAGGGGGCAATATTCAATTGATAAGATTTCCGTTCGATTGAATATTTAAACATTGTGTCTTCGAATTCACAGCTCATGATTTTAAACGTTTGAAATGTGACAAGATATATACAAAAATCTTTTGGTCTAATTTAAGTAATCGCACAGATATATTACATTTTGTTTTTACTTTCAAACACCAACACAAACAAAATAGAAATTTCTATTTTTCTTTTTGAGAAAGGCTTTTACGACGGGAATTCATAACAATTGGTAGATTTTAACGGGTTCGCCGTCGGACAAGTTTTGAACTGTCAAGCTTTCGTCAGGAGTAGCTCTGACTTCTTCAGGACAAATATATTATAAATACATGTGGGCCGTCACTTCCAACTGATGACTCGCATGAGCCATTCACTGAAGGCTGCTCCTTGCCAACAGTGTTAAAAGCAGATCACCTCTTTGAAATTGTGGTGGCTCCGAAAAGAGCCTTTCTGAAGGCTGCCCCTTGCCAACAGATTCACACAAAAGCAGGTTGCCCCTAACCTCTAATGTGTTGTTCTTATGAGATATTGGTGGCTCTTAAAAGAGTATTTCTGAAGGCTGCCCCTTGCCAACAGTTATTTGCACAAAAGTAGGTTGCCCCAATACCTCTAATGTGTGTTCAAATGATAAGGCTGCCCCTTGCCTATAAAGTCTCCAACCGAACAGATTGATACCTGATCGAGAAGTGAGTCAAAACGATACCACCAACGACAACAAAAATATACGTTATGTAATGTATTAAAATTATAGTAAAGTTGATAGCATATCTAAATAAAATGGCCGACCTTGAAAAGTACACTGATCTATGATGTATCTTAATTGATTGACTTTTGTCAATTTTCATTTTTTTTTATCAGATGACTGCAAAAATTGCTAAGCATTCTCGTAAAATCACAAACAAAGCAAAATCTAGATTGCTGTAATACACAGTTGGTGAACAAACAAATTTGAATTTCAAAAGCAGAAAGAAATGAAAAATAATTCCGATTGCCTACCTTTGTACAGTTTAAGGTAGATAATAAGACAATTGTCTACCGTAATGAACATTTTTTCTAGATAAAGTTTAGTGGTTTTTTTAAAGCAATAAGATTTTAAGGTGTTCACGATGCTGTCGTCTGAATTTTAAGTGAATACTCTATGAAACTGCAACTAAATAGAATACATATGTAGATATTTCTTTACACACAATTACGCTAAAAGGCTTCTATGTTCTTTTGAAGATCAAATCGTTGCTTTTACTAGCACTCAACTATTTAGAATACACTTGCCATCAAAATACCACAGGTTTGTTCGTGTTGTTGAATAACATGAAATGAATTTGATAGGAGAAATCACTTAAATGCTGAGTCGACGAAATGTGATAGCTGAAGGGCTATGTTAGATTAAGGTAAGTGGTAAATGTTGTCAGATGGGGTTTGTTAAGTATAGGGAAGATTCATTTCATTTTTGTTGAAATACCGTATAAATACATTTTTTTACTTTCAATGTTTCGTAAAGGGCCAGATTTCCTATAAATGTAAAAAACATATTATGGTGGTTGGTACTGCAAACTACATATAATTTTGCCTTGTTACATAAACGGTACTACTTAGTTAACGACATTGATAAAGGAACGTCAGAACTTACTTTTAAACTGCTATGGAGCTCAAAACGAATATGAATTACACTTTCCCTGCTTTTATGATTCATTGTACGCGCACTTTAAATCAAACAAAGGCGTCACAGGGAGGATATTGCGCTGTCGCAATCCGGTATTAAGTTTACAGTATGGAATTTCAAGGTCAGATTTTTTTTAAATTCACAAGTAAAGTTGACACCGCCAAGGTTCATTTTATGTTTGAAAACAAAGGTGTCTTGTACTAGCAATATATGCAAATGCCCTAAAATCAGCTGTGTGTAGCGTTTATTTTTAGTGATTAGCTAATATTGCAAAGTGAGGTTGTTGGCAAATTTGATTGAACCTTGTGGAGACCCTACATTGAAAAAAGGACGTTTATTAATGATCCTAGTGTATGTCCACTAGTGTAGGTTTGAAGCTCAAATACTAGCTAAAATGTATCCAACCATTAAGCCACAGTGCCCTGACAGACAGAGCCACGTTTTATTTATTTAGTCATAATATGTTCAACCAACTGAGCAAACTTGGCAGGTCTTCTTTAGATATAGGTAATTTTGTCATTTTTAATACTAACTAATTTTGGGAGGAGGATATAATATTCCATGCAGTCAGACCCGAAAATTCTATGATCCATCAACATCATATAAAGGACTTCTGAAAAGAACATTGAGCAAATGACATTTTTTCTGACTATTTTTATTCATGCTCACAAAACAAATCACATTTTAAAACTTTGAATCAAGATTTAAAAGCGTTACCTACAATTGCAGAGATCATTCGGCTAGCTATCTGATCGTGTCAACATTGACCAAAGTAAATGTCAACTCATGCATAATCTGTATTCTCCCTCCAGGTTTATGGGGTAAACCGTGACAAGTATAACACTTAACTGGTCAATTGTCCAAGTCAAGAAAATGCTACAGGGAAAAACCGAAATAAGCTGAAATATTAAAGTATGACAAGCCACAACAAGAATGGGTGGAAACAAAAACTATACATCTAAACAGCTAGAACTAAAATAAATGAGATGAGATGATTATGTAACAACATCCAAAAAGGTTGAGTCCAATATCTAAACAAAACCAATGTGATAAATAATTTGCTGTTTTAAAAGGATAGCATAGGGCTTAAGGTATTTTTAATATTGACACTTAAGTGCACAAGGTTCTTTACGATGTTCCACATTATTTATCTTTAAAGCTGTACACAGTGATACACCAACAAAATTAAATTCCGTTTCAAAATAGCGGCCAGATATATAATTCGTGTCAAATTTTTATTTTTTCTGAAAATTTTCCCGCCAAAAATAAGAAATCTGCTTTTCCAAAGGAATTTTCAATGAAATTTGGTTTAAGATATCAGATTATAATTACAAACACATTGCTGAAAGAAAAAATCAAACAAGTTGTTTCATTTCGGTTTTAGGCGCAAACTTTAAATATAACGCAATCATTTACCTGTTTATGCTCATTATATCAGAAACAACAGGACCGACTTGAATAATTTTTTGCACCAAAACATGCGCAACCTCTACCTTGACAATTACATAAAACAGCGTACAGGAACAGCGGTAGTTTTAACGTAGAACAATTATCCGATTTTCCTGTCCTAATCTGCAATTACAGTTGTTCCCGGTGTCATCACAATTCATACGGTTACATTTATCCATTGTTTTCTTGTTGTGCATTAATGTTTTGTCTTTATGAACGTTAGGCATACAGTTATAACTAAGTTTCAATGTTTAATTTTACTCAATTTTACTTGAGAAGTTAATTTAGTATCATAAGTTGCAAATTTAAGTCTTTTTTGACCCTTGAAGAAACTTACAATTCACATTTTTGATCAAGACAGACACGTGCTTTTGTTCTCACACTGGTTATTTTTAGTTAGTTCGGTTAGTATTTCTGTTACGACACTAGCAGATGCAAAAAAGTTCATCACATCTGGTTCCGGTGATTTCTGACAAGTTTCAGATACAACGCAGATGGTACTTTACTAGATATTAAATCACAATTCCAAAGGAAACATATTGATCAAAGACCGATTCTATTCTTATATAGATTATGAGAAGTCTGTAATGGATAGGATATCATGTCATGAATGTTTCAGTAGTTAAACCCTCTGCACTCTGCAGAACCAGACCGGTTTCTTTTATTCTAGCATAGCAAGCAAAAAGTTAGATTTCATAACTGCCAACGAAAATGTAAGGTGTATTTTACAATTATGTCCTTGGATATCCTTAAAAATATTATCAGAACCTACTTACCACTACCCCTGATGCTTTGTCTTTTTAACATGTATGCAATTATTGTTAAGTATTGTGGAATTATTTGTTATTTTTGGCTTTGAGCTTCTGAAATTGAAAAAAATATTGATTATTTTTGTGTTTTTATTTAAAAATGTTACTTCTTTCCCAATTAAACTAAGGAACAAAACTTACAAATGGACTTAACTTTGCATTTTTTGTTTACATACTCTATCAAATCACTTTGATGATGGACATATTATGAAAAAGCTATAGTCATTACCAAAATACCGAACATATTTTTTTCGTATGAAATAACAAATTTATTTTCATGAAACAACCTGTTTGTAATAAAGATCAAGAAGTTATTGCAATCCACAATGCGAGTTGCGTGTATGAAATGAAAGAACCATTTATTGAAATTTATTTGAACGTTGAATTGCCATTTTTATTGGAAAGTGTACCTCTAGGGCATTTGAATTTTTAGTTGAATGGTTTCAAAGTAATAAAAGTCATCTTTGCAATGTTGATGTTGAATTTTACTTTATTAAAAAGAAATGAAATAATCTGGTACAATTGTTAGAAGGAATTGGTTAGTATTCAAAAAATGCATCTAAAGTTGAATCAGGCTAGCTCCATTATTAATAGGTTTTCATAATAAACCAATAACTTGAAAAATATATAAAAGAGGCTTATGAAATTTCTGACATTTTTTCATCCGCGTATTTATCTATTTTGTTTATTTATTCATGTAATTCTTATTCTGTTTGAGGAATCCAAAAAAACTGAAATCACTGTTTTCACTGTTTTTGGCCAGGAGTCAAATATAAAATATCAAAGTCATAAATTAAAAACAATAAAGTACACTTATATAAAAACACATAATGAGTTATATATACAAATATAAAAACAACACAGTGTAATTGCACCAAACATATCAAGAAGCATAATATGTTATTTGGAAATAATTCTCTTAAACATCTTTACATTAGGAGGAAGTGGACTCTTGGCCACATTAGGTGGTTCAGTAAATGTGGTAACCCCTCTTGATTTAGATTTCCCTAGCCCTTGGTGGATGAAAGAGTTGAGTGATCATGTAACTGATTGACGCTATTAAGATATTATATAAGCTGGATGGGAGACTTTTGTAGACCATGATATTGAGATAGGTTGTGAGACGATCATTCTGCCAACCAACCGTGTTGAGTAGAATATGCATGGAGTATCTTGCCCATTTTGTCCCATTCAATGGAGAAGTTCCATTACCTATTTTTTGAAATTCTATCAACTGGTGCGATTGAACAAATTAGGTTTCAGGCAGTCCTATGCATTCTACTCAAACACGTCTCATAGATGTCATCGGCTATTTTTAGAATAACATGAGCCAAGACCTTTATACAGGTACAGTATCTTTGGACTAAAAAGGGCTTCCGAGATATGGCTTGACCCCTCCCTCATATAGAGTGTTATACTGATAAATTGACTTCCAAAATAAATAAAAGTGTTGGTCTTATTAGGTGTATTCGCAACGTTCCCCCAAAACGCACACTTATGTTGCTTTATAAATCTCTCATCACTCCTCACTTTTACTAATGAGATGTTGTGTTGGGGATGCAGGCCAGAAACTGTTCTCCAGGTTTGACAAGCTTCAAAATGACGCTGGCAAAATCATCCTTGGCCTCCCTAGTTCAAGATACAATCCTGTACCTGACTTTTTTGAATGGTTTGTTTTTAAACATTAACGTTTGTAAGACAGCAAAATGGAATTATTAACAAAATAAATCAACAACATGTTTCCTCCGGGAATCATAATTGTTCTAAAACATAGATACAATTGTTTACATTTAGCCCATTCAGGGGGCTTATTTTTTCAATATGAACCTTGCCCTCTTACCTAGTCCAGTTGCCTTTATTTTGTATACTGAAATACAAAAGTAAATAATAAAAATGGATTGGGTTTTTTTTTAACCTTATAATTTTGGCTGATGGAGCCATTAAAAATGAAAAGCGGCCAAAGTAATCCGAAACTTTTATGAAGTGTCTATACTGTGTCAACCTAGAAGTTAAAACAAACAATCAAACAAACAAAATTCAGACTCTCTTGCGAAAACCATAGCCTATCTCTAGTATTCTACAACATTGTATAGTCATTTTTTCTGGTAAAAGTTTTTGAGAAAAAGAAACCTGCTACTTAAAACAAAAACATTGACATGATAGCATGATAAAAATTTCATGAAATAATCAGCCAAACATCAACCAACGCCTAAGATGCTTTCCTCTGGGATTCAAAATGTTGTGAAACGTCAACAGTTTATTCACATTTGACACGTCTTATACTTTGAAACGATTTGCAATTATTTATTTACTCTTAAGTGTCTACCATTTAAGTGTCACCCGATGGATGCTCCGTGGTCAACTGAACATCAGATTGAAAGTTATCAATATAAAGTAAGGAAGAGGAGACAACCAACTTTAAATTTTTGGAAAAGATGACTTTTGATCATATTTTTCTAATAATGTGATGACTCGACAGTCCGAAAGGGGGGGATTTTGCCGATAATATCAATTTTGAGTTTATCATTGCATCTGTTACAACATTTTCTAAGCTTTAAAATGACACCGTATTTGTAGAAATTGATCAAGGCGAAAATCTGCTGGAAATTCTTATTATTTTCTTTACTTTTTGTTACCTATTGTCTCCAGTATCTTGATAAAGTGTTCTGTCGCAAATCCCCCTTTCCGGGGTGAGTCATGAAAATGGACCCTCTGTTAAAAATGGTCTCGTTTTCTACACGATTAGGGGTAAACTGAGTGACATTGGATGGTCTTCAGGGTGAGCAAATTCTAATCTAATGGAATACGGTATTTCTTATGTTCTGTATGCTCTTGGTTTTCTTATAATGTGTGTAGTGAATTGAAATAATCTGACAACATTATAAAGATAATATTAAAATTAAGTTCACTGCAAACATAATCAAGTTAAGCAGCTGCTTGGCTAACTTGTCTCAGCTGGGCAGGTTAGTCCAGCTTGCATGACAAACTTGACGTTTAGTCAAGCAAATATTTAAACTAGTCAAGCCTGCTTTACCAGATTATATTTTCACTACATAGTCAAGCCTACGAACGTCGTACGAGCAGTTGTGACCATAATGTAACAAAGATCTATGTATCATAAATATCTTTACTTAAATTCCTTGATCTTAAATTGGTAGCGAGCAACAAGGCTTACGATGCAACTGTCATGGTGGTTGGCGGTCGATTGCCCGTCCCTTGACCCGGTGAATTACCTAATTACCTATCGGTTTGCAGAGATGAAGTCATAGCGATACAGGAATGTCTGCTTGACACTTGCTAGGTACAGAAAAACTTATTATTAAAGGAATGATGTCAACATGGGCACCATCTGGATTATCTTAAAGTTAGTCACAAACTAGTCAAGCGACTAGTCCAAGCTAGTCGAGTATACTTGACTAACATCCCAGCTAGTCGGGTTGGGTATTCCAGTCTGTTTGACTAATGTCTAAATTATATAGTCAGGTAAACAAGTCCAACAGGCCTGGCTAGGAAAAGCTCACCAGGAAGGGTAGTCACTTATGTCTACGTTAATAGATATGAGCACCATCTGGACTGACCAATGTAAGTGTTCAGTGTTGTATATATATTGAGAATTAATGAAATCCTAGCTGCAATCTTACTTTAAAGTGCTACAGTTTTGCAGCGGAAACCATGTATAGGCAATTAATGAAACATTAGAAACGTACAAACATCAAAGCGCCAAAATGACTGTCTTCATGGAGTCACTGATTCAATTATCTAATTATTCAATCAATTTGTAAAGAAATGTCGAGAAGTAGCTGCCGAATAGAATTTATGGAAGTTGTTTTCAAGTACCATAAATTCATATAGTACATTATCTCCTCTTAAGAAAACAGAATTGGCTTAGAATCCTACATGAACATATTTCGGGTGTCACAAACTCGTTAACAGTACCCTCTTTGTAGTCTAATGTAAAACGACGATCAAATAATGCATTCGAATATGCAATTAAAGTTTCAAAGTAATGTTTCCTTTGCCTTATTCAAGCAAGATTTTATTTATTTTACAAACTCCTTTTCAACGCCTTTGTCGGTCAAGAGTCTTTTGTAACATGTGGTCATTTTTTAAGCAGTGGGTTAATTTATTTGTTCTCCTTACAGAGTGAGCCAAGTTAAAAAGGAAATAAACGAACAAACAAACACCTCCCATGTTTCTTCTGAAAGTGTAATGTTGTATGTAAGATAATGTCATCGTTTACATAATTACTTGGAGCTTTATCCAGGGAGGACTAACGGTATTTATAAAATATCAAACACAGTTTCCTTTCTAGGGTAGATACTAGATACATCAAGCTAAACAGTCGTTTATTTTTAATGAGAGTAAATACTATTTCAAGAAACCACACCAATGTGGAACATTGTCCTACTTCTTAATTCCTCAGGAAGACACGTTGCACAGTACAAATAGAATAGCTTCTTCAAGTATGAAGCATTTGATCGAAGTTAAATATCTGGTGAGTGGAGAAAATCGCTTAAGGGGGATCATACAATCAAACTAGCCTTGATTCAAGGCATTTATTGTCTGTTTTCAGTTTATTCATATCCCATTCTAAAATTCCTAATACCCTTACATATATCGTGTCCTTAAATGACTTTTTGTATGCTTTAATATTTGTATCAAATCACCTAGCACCTGTCTAAAAATATCACCCTGTTATAGTAGCCACAATTTTCCTACTTACATAAATGCCTTGACAGAAAGCTAATTTAATTATCTCCAGTATTAATATAGTGAATTGAATGTGCTTCACAAACTGAAGCACCAATCAGAGGTCAGCATTTTTGAACTGTACACAAATGACCAATCACAGCACCGAATGATCACTGGTCAAAAGCAATGGGTCAAATTCCCAGTCTCACAGCATACAGTTCAGTGTTTATACAGACATGCATTGAATGAATGGGGGAAAGACTGACTCATTATTCAAGAGGTGTGAAGGTTAACTTGTGAAGGCACAGATATGATATTCGCTGGAATATTACTCAAATTGGTACTTTTGGTTTAGTTTGTTGATGTCAATGATTGTATATTATAGTTCTACATATAATTATATAAATTGCTGATGTATTTTAATGTGCTCTGTATTTACATAATGTTTCTTGTAACTTTAGATCCCCTTTTAAAAAATAGAATAGGTGCTGTTGGGTCACTGATATTCTCCCATCTTTATCAAATTGTTACATAATCTTACATCAGCCAATTACCCATGTGACAAGTCTTTGATACTGGACTTAGGGACTGACCTGTTGGACATTAGGCCTAAGGGAGTGACCATTCCCAGAGTTATTATGGTTTTGGTAGGATTACAGGATTAGATTGTATTTTTTTAAAGACAATCTGACAACATCATACACTTTGTTGGGTCGTGAATAGTTGGGTCATAGCCAAGGTGACCATATCATGTTACTTTGGTCTATTTAAGGGTCCATATTGGAATACTGGCATCACAAACTTTAGGTGTGTACATTTTTTTATTATTGTTGATTGGAAAACCTGTGAAAAGAAACAAATTGAAGCCATTTACAGTATTTTATCAAACTGATCAAATAATGACAAAGACATGGACAGAAGTGTAATATGTTGATCAAAGACTTGGAGCAAGTCTAAATCAAACCGGATATCAGGAACTAGACGCAACCATCCCACCGTAGGTCAATGTGCGCAGCACAGCAAAACACTTACTCGGATGACCTCATACATTTTTAGCCTAGTAATGTGTATCGTCCAGTATGAAAATAACTTGTAATATCTCAGTCAAAAGAGATCAACCGCCAATTATGACCGAACATATAGGAAGATATCTTCTATATGTGTAAATTTCAGTCGTTGTTGTGTCAATCAGAATTATATTTTAGTTTGAATGGTCAATTTTGTGTAAAAATTATGAAATCATGATGTAACATCCTGTTTTTATAATTATTCAAACTAATTCCATGTTGCAATAAACACTATATTCTGTTTTATGAACATGTGCAAGACTTATTCCAAATGCCAAAACTTGAGAATTATGGGATCTCTGCTCCAGATGGCTTTTAATATTCCAAGCCATATCCCATAATGCAGTACGATAGACAAAACGAATAAATTCCATTGACCATACAATTACGTGACCATATACCAAAGGCCAAAACAAACATCATACGATGCATCACGGGATAGGCTTGACCATGATAGACCGTAATATGGCTTGACATATTTGTATTTTGGCAATCTTTGAGTATTAAGGTCAGTATTAGTCCGCAGATAATTCATTGATTTTCTAACATGCACAGAGATTTTGAATGACTTGAGTGCATAACTTCAAAAGATTTTCGGCCTGCATAATTAATGGCTTTTGCCGTGTGGCCTTGCTTTCTGTATAATTTTATAAAAAGTTTACTGTTTATGTTTGACCTGGGATTCCTGAATGGGTTATTTTTGTAACGTTAAACATTTTCATTTAATACCATTGAACATACGCACTACCGGGTTACAGAGCTATGTGCTATGTAGCCAGGCGCACCTATGATACGCATACACCGTAATCCACCATATCCATCTACCACACCCCTATGACCATTGCATATCTGGATGTGCAAGCATAAAAGACAAATTCCAATTTGTTGGTTGAATCTACATTGGGCGTTTCCCCGTTGTCATTGAAGAAAGCCGCTGGGTAACAAATTTATAGATTTTCACAAATGACATGATAATTGGTATAATATATGGATATATTAATGAGGCCGTTCTCATAATTACAACGCTTAAAAACCAAGACTATTTACAGAGGAATTTAGATTATTTAACAGATGAGACTAAATGCTAGAAAAAAAGTTGCATTAATTAATTAAAGAAAATATTGTATCATTATTACGTAAAGTTCAGTCATTGTAATAGCACGAATCTGTTTTTGTCCTTTTCGAACTTGATAAATAGATTGTATTTTTGCCAGAATTTCTAGACAGTATACATAGGTTTACGATCATATTCTTTCACTTCTTCCTAATACATAAAAATATGATCTTGTTTTAAACCATTGTTGACAAACGTAATATTTTTATTCCCTAAATAGTGTAAGATGTATTATGCGTGCAGTGCAATAGATATTGTCTGTCAAAATAGAATGAATCTCTCAACTCCTTGAGTATTGATTCTTATTGTCACAGAATTCGACAACCTGTTAAAGAGAACTGCAAGGTATGTTTAAAACACTATTCATAAGTAATTGTCTGCGACTGCGGGGAATATATCAAATTGTATATCTCTAGAGAAGAACGATTTCTTCCGAAAATCGTTAATCTTTGATAATTAATTGATTGAAATGAATATCAATGCATTATACAAATGATTATTGCTTACATGCATAATACGAAATTTATATTCGTATTACTGATTTGATCTTTTTAGAAACGTTAAATAGTAGGATCATGGCTTTTACTCCCTTAATTTTTTTTAACAAAAGCTTTTAAGGATAATTTTTAAAACCAAGTATTTAGCATCTCATTTACATCTGCATCTAAACATATACTCAAATATTCCCCCAAGTGTTTACCAGGATTAATAATAAGGGTAATTATGTTATATTAACAATTATGTAGTATATACATGCGTAAATGAATAAAGGAATCGAGTGTGTGAACAATAGTTTTTGTGAATTATAAGGTTGGTTTTGAAATCATATTGTAGCTATTTAAATCGTGTTAAGTGGTTTTTAAGTGACGCGTGGGAGTTCGTTACTATGAATTTTTGATTAGGATTGATTCATACTACAGCATTTGTTATGCTATTACATGTATATTCTTTAGTTGTAAGTTCATCCTTTGCGGTCATTTTAGTGGGAAAAAAACGTAGGTACCATCATTAGGGGGTCAGGGTGCCTCCTTAAAGTCGAAAGGTAGGGGGTGGGGGTGGTTGTCACCTGAGAAAATTTCAAGTCGTCATTTTGAATAATATATGCATGGTATTCACCTAAAACTTACAGAACATATTAGAAACACCATTTCCCTTCTGTATTAAGGCGGTGTCACACATCACCGTACCGTACGAATAACGTACTAATAACGATAATCGATATTACATGTATCCAGTGTACGTTATTAGTACGTTATTCGTACGTTTTGTGATGTGTGACACCGCCTTTAGCAACCCCCCGGCAAAATTCCGATTTTTAGATCTTTTACAGCAAAATTTCGATTTACCCACAATCGCGATTTTATGACTCCTCGGCATACTGTTAAATGGGTCAACTCAAAATCTGAAGATTTTGTTCGAACAAAGCAATGCCTCGTTTCATGAAGGCGGTGTCACACATCACCGTAAGGACGTAAACGTACGAATAACGTACATTGTTTTGATTATACGGTGATGTTCGTTATGCATTCGGTAGAAACACGTTCAATCCGTTATCCATCCAGTGGGATTTGTGCACTGGTGACATTATTAAATGAAACTTGCGAACCGGAAAGTGTGAAGAGGTATGATTTTCAAGTGGGGATCTACCTTGGCTATTGTCTCTATGTCTACTCGTACGTTACTAATTTGTTTTGTACGTTAATTTATTAGTACGGCACACGTCCGGTTCTCATTCAGCGTTGTTCAGTGAGACGAGACGAGTCACACATCACCGTACCGTACGATTAACGAAGGCTCTGTCACACATCACAAAACGTACGAATAACGAACTAATAACGTACACTGGATTTGTCATTGAAATACATGTAATATCGATTACCGAACAAGTTCGTTATTAGTACGTTATTCGTACGGTACGGTGATGTGTGACACCGCCTTTATTGTATGGATTTCTTCACCGTATATGACCTCTCGCTACCGTATAGCCTAACTTTGTACGTTATTCATACGTTTTGGCTCTATACGGTGATGTGACATCGCCCATCGATTACATGTATTTCAGTGACCAAACCAGTGTAGGTTATTAGTTCGTTATTCATACGTTTCATGATGTATGACAGAGCCCTTAGACACAAATTGTTGTTTGAATCATATAGTATTACTTTAATTCTTTCATAAAACAATGCCCTTGATAGGCACCTGCATTGATCTAGAGAATCGGTGCTTAAAAATAATCAATGCACATCGTGGACATGTGATTTACCCATGAATTACCAAAGTATATATAACATGTATAAGGAAAATCGATGGCAGCAAATCGATGTACTTCTCTCAAGAAAAAACTGTCAATAACATCCAGCTTGCATATAATAGCCTTCCTTGATATCAAATATGCATTCAATGTATCGTAGTTTATAACAAAACGGAGTCCTTGAAAGGTTTGATCTAACCAACATATCGTCAATGAATGTATTGTAACGATTGTTTGCAACTAAAGGGAAATGTCGGAAGAAACTGGCAGGGTGGTGTACAATGATCCAATAGAATTCAACCGATGATGAATTTGACTTACGGACTGAAATGAGACACAAAATTGAGATGGGATAAAGTTTCAATGCACCATAATATTTGATAAAGAAGAGTGACACAAATTAGATAAGTGACCTATAATTGTCATAAGATACAGCTTTCTTACGCTGAAAGTGAACGGGAGGTT
>JXSR01S006409.1:4578-18697 GCA_000969725.1 Ophiothrix spiculata
CGCGACTTAAATTTAATAATGACAGCACATGCTAATATATTTGGTCAGTTAGATGCGAGGAGGCTTAAGCTTATATTAAATCCAACAAATTTAATATTAATTAAAACACACCTATATTTATGATTTAAATTCTTGACAAAAGCCTTCAGAGGTAAATGACACTATATAAATACATGCTGAGAGAGACTGATGTCAGAGCCATGTCATTTGTGCTCAACAAGGCATTTGTGTATATCTTCGAGTGTCTTCTGGAGTTCGAAATATTAAAAGGATTATGTGTGCAAAAATGTCTACAAACTAAGATTTTAAAGATTTCTTCGCTAGTATTTCTTTTGTTGTTGTTGTAAACTTCCATAAAATATTTATCATGATACTGAATGAATTTAGTAAGGCCTTTGACACAATTCATCGATATAAAAACCTCTTTGCTAGGAGTATAATTTCTGTCCATCGAATACGAAATCCAATCCCTAGATATGTTTTCAGTTCGTCTTTCTTTTTCTTACTCTAAATGATGATACTAAATGATCTAAGGAAGACCTTTGGCGAAATTCATTGCCGTCAAAATTACTAGGAATGGAAGAGTGTATCATAACCTCATCATGAATATCATCTCGGACATTGCATATTTTTGAATGCAAAAAAAATTATATTTCATAATGTTTAAATTATCCATTCCGTCGTTATTCACCATTCAAGTCCGTAGCCGGAGTTCAGAAGAGATCGAACGAAAAAAAAAAAGATAAAGGAAAGAAGAAGAGACATAATAAGATAATACCATAATACCCTTCATATGCGTCAATGGCAGTTGAGATTCTATTTGTAGCTGATAATCTGGTTCATTTTGTACGAAAATCTCTGGCTACGTCCCTGCCATACATACTGTGTAAAGGTACTGGTTAAATAATGTTAAAAGAAATACTTATAACACACATATAGCTGCAAATAAATTTCGAAACATTCCCGCACACTGTGTATCTCAATATATTGCCGATGAAGTTTGAAAAGCAAATAATCACGGCATAATCCTTTTACTCTTTCAAACTCTCTGATAATGATCTAAGATACACACAAATGGCCTAGTGTGTTTAAATGACATGACTTTGACATTGGTCTCTCTCAGCTGTATTTATATAGTGTCATTTACATATGAAGTCCTTTGTCAAGGATTTGAACCGTAAACTACAGTTGCATTTAATGAGTTATATTGTTTACAAATGTGACATGAGCTACAGCCTCCATATCTCAAACTGACCAACCTAACAAACCCGTGACTGGTCGGTGATATTGTCATCAACATTATCGTAACGTATCACTGCACGAAAAAGTATCGTCAAGTATCGCTAGGTTGAGATCGGCAAACTTAAAAAGGAAATATCATGCACAGGTGTCGTGTGTATATCTCAGTCGGTGACGATACTTGAACTGTTTTGTATATCACCAGTACACATGAGGACAAAATGACAAAACAAAAAGATGTCTTTCACATTTTAAGTCATTTTTTTAGAAATGTAAGTCTCAAAAACTTACACTTTATGCATGTGATATTTGTCATTAGCATCAAATGGTGTGAATAGTGTCAGTACGTTGAATCACGGACTTAAATATTTGTATTTATCATATAAATACTTCTTATATATTTGAAGCGCGGTAGTATTTTTTATTTTCAGGTATTGATAATTTCCCAATGCATTATGCAATAACTTAGCCCAGATAAGTTAAATGAAAAGGATGAAACGGAAATGAAAAGGATATCTCAAATCACTAGCGTACTTCAACCAAACAAAGGGCAACAAAACAACTCGAACCACGCATTCTACAAGAACATTTACATAATACGTAACTATAGATATTAAAACGATTCATGGGCCATTTTGTGGCGCTTTGAAGATGATAAATGTCGACATTTGATTTCTTATTATTTACAAGGCGTAGATTTGAATGCAAATTGAAATATGGTACTAAAGTGCGTGGGGCCCTATAGGCAAATGCAGATTTCATGTATGTATGCAGAATTACCGCAATGCTATCCTTAAGATACGAATGATTAATGATATTTTATTTCATTAATAAACAAAAGAGACAGATTGAAACATTTGTTTTAGTATCAAAATTTGCACAGCTAAATTTGTTGTTCTTAGGAGTAAACCTTATATGGGTTTTGTGGAAGGATATTAATAAAGTACAAATACAAGATGGTTTTAGTATCTCGATTGGCTCGGATTCCGTAACACTAACCGTGCCTCTCACTTCTCATCGCCTTACGACAAATTCTATCTATATGATTGACATACAATATACAATTTCTGAAACAAAATAGCTTGATTAAGATGACGTGAGGAGGTTAGTTTCATGAAGGAAAGGGAAACAGGTATTTGAATATATCGTAGAAGCGCACTCAGGAAACGCCATACTACGTGAAATGCCTGTAAAAATGCTATATCAACGATCTCAACTATACACGGCATGGGAAGTGTAATTTTCCAACTTGTTTAAACTTATCCACTATCTTGCTTTTTGGCTGATTTGCAACACTATCCATCAAGGATGTGTTTGTTTATTCTCTATTGCATATTAAACATATCATTGATATCCTAGCATTTACATAACGCGTAAGCAAAGCCAAATATTGTAGCTCGCATCCCTAGATACATATTACATGCATGTAAAGCTTATCGGAGCTGCATGGCGTGGCTACTTAGTTCAAACAAGTGGTGTATTCTTTCTGCCCTGGAAAATTGAGTCTTCTGACACGACAACAACCTGCCTTGATGCGACTTGTTCACTTCAAGCCGCTTACTCCGATTTCTACTGACCATCTTCATCCATCGATTTCTCACGCTTTTTATGCTAATTACGTCCGTTTCTCTGTAAACATTTATAAGCTTGATTTAATAAGATATATACTTAATTTAAAATCAATGTCTAATTAGACTTTGTTTAGTTTCATCTTTCCTGATCACACTTTCTCTGGTTTCTGCTTTGTATATGAGTAACTTGAAACTTTTTCAACATTTAATAATCGAATCAAACCAAAACAAAACATAAAATTGGTGACTCTAAATACAAATAAAATGTTCGGTAGCATTAAATAGAGTAAAAATCGTGAAATATTTTTTTATATAAATAAAGTCATGCAAACGCATGATAAATAAGTTCATAATGTTCTTGTGTTTCATCGAGAAAAAACGGCAATGAACTCCCAAGACATTGATAGACATCTTGTCGAATATGTCGTTAGTCTAGATTACATCTGAAATAAATTATTGGTCAAAACATCAATATATGACAATAAAAATCCCCTGAAACAACGCAATTCATAATGCTACACGAGGAGATGCCTCTGTGAATGCCTCAGCTCAAATAATCGGAGAAGTCCTCACATCTTTGCTAGAATTACATGTGCAAAGTATACTTAACGTTTTAATTTTAGCAGAATAAAAGTTAAAACGGACATCAATAAGATCCAATCGATAACATACTCGGTGGACGATCAAATGTGGTTCTACCTCTACACATTTTTGATGTGGATTTTCTCTTACAATATAAGAGAGAATCTTCACCAAAAATACGCAAAGCAGGTTAAAGTTCCTCAAAGACATTATCAAAGTTTATTCTACACGAGACATCATCATGTTGCAAGGAAGAAAAAGTGTAAAACTAATGAGAGGACAGATTGTCAGAAACTATAATAATTATTTATTGGTCGAAGGTAACATTTTAGGTAATTGAGCAGTTTCATGATGTTATACATATCAAGAACAATATTGTGTGATGAAATGTTTTCTATGTTCACAAATAATTTAATGGTTGTTCAATGTAAAACATGACATTGATATTGGCATTCCATGATTCCATGCTATTTTTAAACAACCAATTTTAGATTGATAATGAGGATATAATGCCCATTGTTAAGAGGTGCTATCAATAGATAATTGAATACGCCAGAATAAGAACATCACAACTCCAATAGCTCCCTTCTGTTAAGTTATGTAAAATATAAATGTATATAAATCTCTGAAAATGCTTTCAAATCACTAGAAAGCATTTCCATGTCTTTATTCCAATCATAGTGTCACATTTGACCTTGTAGTTGACTTTGTTAGATAATTTTCCTAGCATATAGTTGCAGAGGGGAGCTCATGGAGTTGGGATGTTCATGTAATGGCTGTTTAAATATAGCAACTATGTACTATAACAATTATCTAACAATGTCTAAAAAATCAACTACAAGGTCAAATGTGACACTATGATTAGGATATTGACATGGAAATGCTATTTTAGTGATGTTTAAGCTTTTTCAGAAATTTGTATGCATTTATATTTTCTAAATATAATTTACAGAGGGGAGCTATTGGAGTTCGGATGTTCTTATTCTGGCGTATTCAATTGCATGGAATCCTGTCCCAGCCTCGATGTTGCTTGAGTGAACACTCTAATAATATGTGTAACTATAAAGGTATATTTTGAATATTTTGTATTATTGTTTTTTTTTTAAAGCATATGGACTAACCCTATTGAAGAGTTGCCTGTTTTGTCCATTTTATATTTGAAGAAATCTGCCGAAGATGGTATACTATATCTCACGATAGCACAGCTTCGATTTGTTCCAACTAAGATATTCGATAGAATAGATTTCTTACATTCCTGTAACAGTAGAAAGGTATTTTAACATCCATGTTTTAAAAGTAATTGTATAACAAAGATATTTGGTACAGAATTCGATAGGATTCTTTCAATATTATACTTGGCATCTCAGGGATCAGTCATACATCACAGTATATAGAGCAAAAGCGTAAAAATAATGTACTTTGTCGTAAATGTGGTCTCGGTGATATGTGACTGAGGCCTTAGTTCAACAGAGAGTCCATCATCATAATTATATTTGATATATATATATCAGAACAGACTGAAGAACCTTCGACGTTTTGTTCGGGGTACAAAAAGCAAACAAACAAACATATAAACAACGAAGAAACAACAACAACTACTTCATAAAAATACGGAAATGATAAATATCAGAGTTATGAAATTTGCATCGATGTTTGTGCACTTTTTTTAAATTCTAATTGGCCATTGGCCAAGTAATTTATTATTTTACGCGGTAAATTCAAATAGACATCATTCGCCACGTGATAACTTGAGTATACTAGGTATTAATGAATCATTATACTATAAAGCCGAAGCGGGATAATATCAGGGCTCAGAGTTTCATGAGGGAAAGGGAAACATACCTTTGAATTTGTTGGAAGAAATATATTTCGAAGGATTACATGTTTGTCAAATCATAGTTTGTCTCCGTTTTTAACTGTACATCCAGTTTGACAATTTGACCAACAAGACGAGGTGCACGTGCAGTTGTTATACAACGTTACCTTCTAATTCTCTATCACGTGCAATGACCTTAAGTTGTGCTGTTGTTGTGTTTATTGTTTACATACAAAATATGATTTAATAACATAAACAAAAGCAATATCTCATTTGAATAGCTAGTAACTTAGTAAGTAGAGCGACGATATACTCGCTATATTCAATTATAGAAACTGCAGGACTTAAGCAAAGCGCTCAAATGGAGAAGAACTAGGTGTAAATATTCAATCTAAACCACAAATTGGGTATCAATCATTACTTTGTTATGTCTTGAAGTAAGCAAAACTTCCAATCAATCTTCGAAATCTAGTGGATCGTTTCGATTTGAAGCGAAAGGCGTCAAGCCAAACACCTTTTCGTTAAATCGATCTGTTTATTTGGGCGGAGTTCACGGGCACGGATTTTGGCTGACATTTCGTGTGCTAACAAAATGTTATAGAGTCAATTTACCTGTGCGTAAATCCCTGCTAAAAGTTAACCATGCGATTGTCGATGAGAGACGGCAGAGAGATGCGGTGCTGATCAGGTAGAGCACCCGGGAATCTTTACTTGATGTAATTTGCAGATATCCTTTCTCTGTCGTACTACTCCCAGTGCGAAAGATCATAACATATTACGTTGCAGTTGAACCGAAACAATTTAGACCTACTTTTCAAAAATCGCGTTGTGGGATAGAGATATACATAATTGTATGGTGGATAACATTTCTGTTCCGAATGGGATAGAAGTAATGAATCCTGAGAATTTTACTTACAAATCCTGAGAAATAATAAGCTCATGGTTTTAACTTTAATCCCACCATAATCTGTTATTATTGCATTGATGGGATTTCAGTATTTCTTGAAGATCAAATTAAAGTAAGTCTTTATAAACACGATATATTCTGATCTAACCCGTAAAGTCCTCTTGTGTGGAATATTTGTGTGTAGTCGTATCTAGAATTGCACAATAAATAGGTCTCCTATCTATTTTGTTATCTAAATACAGACGAATTTGCTTAGATACTGTATGACTAGAATATAGGATCTTGTATGATGTTGCAAAGATAGATATGGTCGATCATATGATAAAGAGCAACTTTCTTTGAATGAAATAGAGAATTGTATTTAACAATTGTGTTATTATATGTTAGAAGTAATGAAGAGAAGACTCTGTGTTGCAATACCACCGTTTAAACCATAGATATAGAGGGGGAGATACCAGGCTTTGTATACCGGCCCGTGTAATGGCGTCGTCAGCCATGGAGCTCAAATTGGGGGTATTCGGGCCCAACTCGGTTCGCGGCAAAATCAACCCCGAGTGCCAAGACTTAGTTACGCGTAGAGACAACCTGCGCAAATAATACTTTAAGCGAATGATAACCTGCACGCAAAGCGTGTGTGCGTGCTTCAATATTCGCGCATTATGATAAGGTGCGATGCATCATCGGCAAGCTATCGGCAAATACCCGAATACCCCCAATTTTGTCTCCATGCTGGAATAAAAATGGCGGATTGCCTTGTATCTCTCCTTTAAATCTATGGTTTAAACACTTCTATGTCGTATATGGGGAAAATATTTGTCTCCTGTCATATGTAGTCAAGTAAACGTCCAGGGTAAATAAAGATGTCTTCATTGGTATTCTAGAAGACAAAATATGCATGTGTAATGTATTAATCAATAAACCGGAATAATGACAATAATGACATATAATTTTGAGCATTACATCATCTTTAGGGAGTACAGAAATTGTAGATTCTAATATAATTCGACAAGTTATCCGTCAGTGATGATTGATTATCATTTTTTTTGTTTTCTCACAATTCTTCATTATGCATTATGACCAATGTGACAACAACACATTTGCTGGAGATGTGTGTCAAGTATCAATTTCATTAAAGAAAACAATGGATTTCATGTTATTTCTATATGTGATATGACTGATCCTAGCAAGGCAGATTTTCATAATACCTCTATTTATCTGGATATATTGAAACATAAGCTTCCATATCTTTGGTAGATAACTAGCATCGTATAGCATGAGATGCAAGCTTGTAAAGTCAACTTATCTGGGTTAGATATTAGTAATTTGATTCTTTTTGATTAAAAGTTCTGGCATACATGAACAAAAGAATTCAAGATTCAAGCTTACTTGTTTCATGTAGAAAGGAAACAGTGACAATTTTATGTTTAAAGTGTTTATAGATACGTAATCAGAAGGGTGCAATATACATTCGTTTTTCTGTATTAAGCATGTCATTATGATGGTAACTGTTTGCAGTATTTCGCTGATATTATTTCACATATAGTACCTGTCTCATCTAGGTCATCCAGTCTGATTGGTTTAAAAGGTAGTTTACATTTTATTTTCAATAATTTTCAGGTATGTCCTTATGATAAGAATTCTTGAATAACATTTGATGAAACTATGCTCCATATGATATAAAGCACATGATATTTTTACTGAAGTAGACATAAAAATCATGTTTTCACCTTTGACATTTGAAAGAACATATTTTTATGATGAAAACACATTATCTCAAGTGGCATGACTATGACATCTCACAAATATTAACTGTCTGGTCACGATTTCTTATCATCCTGATTGGTCCGCTTACAATTTTGATTTCGGCAGACGTGTAATCCAAACCAACATATCTTTCATCTGCACCGCACAAATTATAACAGTATATATGGATTAGAAGAAATGATAGACCTATTTAATAAGGGATATACCGATTGATTGGTTGCCATCAAGATTTTGACTGACTGAAATATCAAGAAGTCATATAATGGTTTGGTTAAAATATTAGTTACCTACATTCCATTAAGATGAAAGCAATAGTAAGATACGGACATTAATACCAATGACGTATTAGTTGATGTGTCACGCTTCCATCTGTTTTAATGTTTTCTTGTAATACAAGGAAGCAATCTTCTTTTATAAATATATTCATATCAATATTTTTGGCTTCTCTATGTCTAGCAAATGTTAGATTTAAGCTTACTCCTCTTAAATAGAAAGGGAACAGAGAAGATGTAATGTTAGAACTAAGGAGGTAGCGGCGATATACAAGAACCCCGTATAACTTGTTTACATTCAAAATCACTATCTTGTAAATCTTTGAGAATTTTTTTTAACCGTGCTTAGATTGACATTTTTGCAATTATTAGCCAATTACAACAGAACTAAGGGAAATGGTGCATCTAGATCCTTCAGTCTAATTGGTTGAATTTTTTTTACTTATGATGAGCAGGTATGTTCTAATGATAAGAACTCCTGAATAACATTTGATGAAACTATGCTCCACATGATGTATAAACACAGAATTGTTTTTTGAAGTAGTCATAAAAATCATGTTTTCATCTTTGACATTTGAAAGAACATATTTCCATGATGAAAACACATTATCTCAAGTGGCATGACTATGACATATCACAAATATTAACTGTCTGGTCACGATTTCTTATCATCCTGATTGGTCCGCTAACAATTTTGATTTCGGCAGACGTGTAATCCAAACCAACATATCTTTCATCTGCACCGCACAAATTATAACAGTATATATGGATTAGAAGAAATGATAGACCTATTTAATAAGGGATATACCGATTGATTGGTTGCCATCAAGATTTTGACTGACTGAAATATCAAGAAGTCATACAATGGTTTGGTTAAAATATTAGTTACCTACATTCCATTAAGATGAAAGCAATAGTAAGATACGGACATTAATACCAATGACGTATTAGTTGATGTGTCACGCTTCCATCTGTTTTAATGTTTCTTTGTCATACAAGGAAACAATCTTCTTTCATAAAGATATTCATATCAATATTTTCGGCTTCTCTATGTCTAGTAAATGTTAGATTTAAGCTTACTCCTCTTAAATAGAAAGGGAACAGAGAAGATGTTACGCCGCTACCTCCTTAGAACTAAGGAGGTAGCGGCGATATAAAAGAACCCCGTATAACTTGTTTACATTCAAAATCACTATCTTGTGAATCTTTGGGAAATCTGTTAAACCGTGCAATGATTGGCTTAGATCGACATTTTAGCAATTTTTTAGCCAATTACAACAAACCTAAGGGAAATGGTGCAACTAAATCCTTCAGTCTGATTGGTTGAAAAGTTTTTACTCATGATGAGCAGGTATGTTCCAATGATAAGAACTCCTAAATACATTTGATGAAACTATGCTCCACATGATGTATAAACACAGAATTGTTTTTTTAAGTAGACATAAACATCATGTTTTCATCTTCGATATTTTAAAGAACATATTTTCATGATGAAAACACATTATCTCAAGTGGCATGACTATGACATCTCACAAATATTAACTGTCTGGTCACGATTTCTTATCATCCTGATTGGTCCGCTAACAATTTTGATTTCGGCAGATGTGTAATCCAAACCAACATATCTTTCATCTGCACCGCACAAATTATAACTGTATGGATTAGAAGAAATGATAGACCTATTTAATAAGGGATATACCGATTGATTGGTTGCCATCAAGATTTTGACTGACTGAAATATCAAGAAGTCATACAATGGTTTGGTTAAAATATTAGTTACCTACATTCCATTAAGATGAAAGCAATAGTAAGATACGGACATTAATACCAAAGACGTATTAGTTGATGTGTCACGCTTCCATCTGTTTTAATGTTTTCTTGTCATACAAGGAAGCAATCTTCTTTCATAAAGATATTCATATCAATATTTTCGGCTTCTCTATGTCTAGCAAATGTTAGATTTAAGCTTACTCCTCTTAAATAGAAAGGGTACAGAGAAGATGTTATGTTAGAACTAAGGAGGTGGCGGCAATATACAAGAACCCCGTATAACTTGTTTACATTCAAAATCACTATCTTGTGAATCCTTGGGAAATCTGTTAAACCGTGCAATGATTGGCTTAGATCGACATTTTTGCAATTATTAGCCAATTACAACAGAACTAAAGGTGCTTCTAAATCCTTCGATCTAATTGGTTGAACAGTTTTTACTCATGATGAGCAGGTATGTTCTAATGATTAGAACTCCTGTTTAACATTTGATGAAACTATGCTCCACATGAAGTATAAACACAGAATTGTGTTTTAAGTAGACATAAAAATCATGTTTTCATCTTTGACATTTGAAAGAACATATTTTCATGATGAAAACACATTATCTCAAGTGGCATGACTATGACATCTCACAAATATTAACTGTCTGGTCACGATTTCTTATCATCCTGATTGGTCCGCTAACAATTTTGATTTCGGCAGACGTGTAATCCAAACCAACATATCTTTCATCTGCACCGCACAAATTATAACGGCATGGATTAGAAGAAATGATAGACCTATTTAATAAGGGATATACCGATTGATTGGTTGCCATCAAGATTTTGACTGACTGAAATATCAAGAAGTCATACAATGGTTTGGTTAAAATATTAGTTACCTACATTCCATTAAGATGAAAGCAATAGTAAGATACGGACATTAATACCAATGACGTATTAGTTGATGTGTCACGCTTCCATCTGTTTTAATGTTTTCTTTGTCATACAAGGAAGCAATCTTCTTTCATAAAGATATTCATATCAATATTTTTGGCTTCTCTATGTCTAGCAAATGTTAGATTTAAGCTTACTCCTATTAAATAGAAAGGGAACAGAGAAGATGTTATGTTAGAACTAAGGATGTGGCGGCAATATACAAGAACCCCGTATAACTTGTTTACATTCAAAATCACTATCTTGTGAATCTTTGGGAAATCTGTTAAACCGTGCTTAGATCGACATTTTAGCAATTTTGTAGCCAGTTACAACAGAACTAAGGGGAATGGTGAATCTAAATCCTTCAGTCTGATTGGTTGAAAAGTTTTTACTCATGATGAGCAGGTATGTTCTAATGATAAGAACTCCTGATTAACATTGATGAAACTATGCTCCACATGATGTATAAACACAGAATTGTGTTTTAAGTAGACATAAAAATCATGTTTTCATCTTTGACATTTGAAAGAACATATTTTCATGATGAAAACACATTATCTCAAGTGGCATGACTATAACATCTCACAAATATTAACTGTCTGGTCACGATTTCTTATCATCCTGATTGGTCCGCTAACAATTTTGATTTCGGCAGATGTGTAATCCAAACCAACATATCTTTCATCTGCACCGCACAAATTATAACGGTATGGATTAGAAGAAATGATAGACCTATTTAATAAGGGATATACCGATTGATTGGTTGCCATCAAGATTTTGACTGACTGAAATATCAAGAAGTCATACAATGGTTTGGTTAAAATATTAGTTACCTACATTCCATTAAGATGAAAGCAATAGTAAGATACGGACATTAATACCAATGACGTATTACTTGAAGTGTCACGCTTCCATCTGTTTTAATGTTTTCTTTGTCATACAAGGAAGCAATCTTCTTTCATAAAGATGTTCATATCAATATTTTCGGCTTCTCTATGTCTAACAAATGTTAGATTTAAGCTTACTCCTCTTAAATAGAAAGGGAACAGAGAGGATGTTATGTTAGAACTAAGGAGGTAGCGGCGATATACAAGAACCCCATATAACTTGGTTACATTCAAAATTCATATCTTGTGAATCTTTGGGAAACCGTGCAACGATTGGCTTTGATCGACATTTTTGCAATTATTAGCCAATTACAACAGAACTAAGGGAAATGGTGCATCTAAATCCTTCAGTCTAAATGGTTGAAAAGTTTTTACTCATGATGAGCAGGTTTGTTCTAATGATAAGAACTCCTAAATACATTTGATGAAACTATGCTCCACATGATGTATAAACACAGAATTGTGTTTTAAGTAGACATAAAAATCATGTTTTCGAATGGTTTAGAGTCAATGGTGTTTATCATACCATTTCTGATGGATAACAAGGAGTCTTTTGAGTATGTTAGACGACACATCTTGCGTATAAAATGACTAAGTACAATACATGGCTGCCGAATTCAACAGTACATAATAAACGGTAGCAGCGGACGAAAATTTTTGTCCAAAGTTCTTCACAAGACGGACATAAAAATTCAAGTAAATTAGTTCAAACAAATCATTAAGTACTCACAAATCCACATAAAGTCATTAAAATATCCACAAATGCAGTTAAAATGGTAAAAAATCTCTTGTAATGGCAGAGCGAAGTTACGTGCAGCAGTTCAAACGGAGCGCCATCATAATATCGATATACCGATTGATTGGTTGCCATCAAGATTTTGACTGACTGAAATATCAAGAAGTCATACAATGGTTTGGTTAAAATATTAGTTACCTACATTGACATTAATACCAATGACGTATTAGTTAATGTGTCACGCTTCCATCTGTTTTAATGTTTTCTTTGTCATACAAGGAAGCAATCTTCTTTCATAAAGATATTCATATCAATATTTTCGGCTTCTCTATGTCTAGCAAATGTTAGATTTAAGCTTACTCATCTTAAATAGAAAGGGAACAGACAAGATGTTATGTTAGAACTAAGGAGGTAGCGGCGATATACAAGAACCCCTAATAACTTGTTTACATTCAAAATCACTATCTTGTGAATCTTTGGGAAATCTGTAAAACCGTGCAATGATTGGATTAGATCGACAATTTAGCAATTATTAGCCAATTACAACAGAACAAAGGGAAATGGTGCATCTGGATCCTTCAGTTTGATTTGTTTAAAAAATTTTAATCATGATGAGTAGGTATGTTCTAATGATAAGAACTCCTGTTTAACATTTGATGAAACTATGCTCCACATGATGTATAAACACAGAATTGTTTTTTGAAGTAGACATAAAAATCATGTTTTCATCTTTGACATTTGAAAGAACATATTTTCATGATGAAAACACATTATCTCAAGTGGCATGACTATGACATCTCACAAATATTAACTGTCTGGTCACGATTTCTTATCATCCTGATTGGTCCGCTAACAATTTTGATTTCGGCAGACGTGTAATCCAAACCAACATATCTTTCATCTGCACCGCACAAATTATAACGGCATGGATTAGAAGAAATGATAGACCTATTTAATAAGGGATATACCGATTGATTGGTTGCCATCAAGATTTTGACTGACTGAAATATCAAGAAGTCATACAATGGTTTGGTTAAAATATTAGTTACCTACATTCCATTAAGATGAAAGCAATAGTAAGATACGGACATTAATACCAATGACGTATTAGTTGAAGTGTCACGCTTCCATCTGTTTTAATGTTTTCTTTGTCATACAAGGAAGCAATCTTCTTTCATAAAGATATTAATATCAATATTTTCGGCTTCTCTATGTCTAGCAAATGTTAGATTTAAGCTTACTCCTCTTAAATAGAAAGGGAACCAGGAAGATGTTATGTTAGAACTAAGGAGGTGGCGGCAATATACAAGAACCCCGTATAACTTGTGTACATTCAAAATCACTATCTTGTGAATCTTTGGGAAACCGTGTAATGATTGGCTTTGATCGACATGTTTGCAATTATTAGCCAATTACAACATAACTAAGGGAAATGGTGCATCTAAATCCTTCAGTCTGATTGGTTGAAAAGTTTTTACTCATGATGAGCAGGTATGTTCTAATGGTAAGAACTCCTGTTTAACATTTGATGAAACTATGCTCCACATGATGTATAAACAAAGAATTGTGTTTTAAGTAGACATAAAAATCATGTTTTCATCTTTGACATTTGAAAGAACATATTTTCATGATGAAAACACATTATCTCAAGTGGC
>JXSR01S006409.1:25949-35968 GCA_000969725.1 Ophiothrix spiculata
CACCAATGGGGAATTTGGTTTACTTGCCATGTTATTTGTTTCTCACCTGCCTAAAGGTATCAAAAAGTGTCTTTTTTACGATATTCACCAAAGATAAACTCACTCTAACCTCTCCTTAATCCCCTTACTAACTGGGCGTAACTATTTTATTCACTCAGCGGCTATCCTAACAATTAATCTTGTCACGAGTTTATGTCTTATTCAGAACTTCGAAAGACCCGATCTGTCCTCAAATGACTCTATTTTCACTTTATCTTTCCGCTTGGATGCAGAGAAGTTCGTGATTCGACCTATGGTCCAATTGAAGGTCTTGGTCAAGTGGCGGATACTGAGGGGCTCAGACGACTTGCCCCATGCATTCCGTCTAGACAAGAGATAGTACGCACATCTCGCTAAATCATGACTCTCATCATTCGCCATGTTTCTTTATCTTATCTGATTTTACACTTAAAGCTGGTATAGACGGAATACAATCTCTCCAAGTATTATTAAAACATCATCTGATTGTCAAATATCCAAAGTCTGCTTCAGATCATTTATCTTCTTATTAAACTAGTTCTAGGTTTAGAATAAGGGGAAGCAAGAAAGAAAACCCACGTGTATACAGTTTCTAGTAAGATGAATCAGCGGTATTTGTGAACTGTGGCGAAGCGAGAACAGGAAATTCACCGCTGTCTTCCCGGTAAACAATCTGTGGA
Organism: Ophiothrix spiculata; assembly: GCA_000969725.1. Classification (NCBI taxonomy): domain Eukaryota; kingdom Metazoa; phylum Echinodermata; class Ophiuroidea; order Amphilepidida; family Ophiotrichidae; genus Ophiothrix; species Ophiothrix spiculata. The sequence continues at coordinate 26,648 of JXSR01S006409.1, forward strand.
TTCCGTTGACTTTGATATCCATCTCTGTCTATTTGACGAGAGACTTTGAATAAGAGCACTAGTTCTATACTAGTCTTGCAATATGATGATGGGTGATCTTGTCTGATTATACACAAATGTCCGGTGTTGGTAGCAAGACAAATAAACTTGTAAGTAAAGGTGATCGATGGCTTGAGAAAATGATACGGGAGGACAACAGTGCCTTCAATATCAGACTCGCTGTTGGTCTCACTTTCATTGATTAAAGCAAAACGGATATTTAACATCTAATTGGTTGTTATTAGGTTAAGATAAGGCAGGTCTGTCTCCCAGGAAGATGTTTTAGAACGAGTGGCATTGGTATGGATACCAAAGCGACTGTTTCAATCGTGCAAAAAACCAGCCAAGTGCATAAACCAGCCAAGAAATGGTAATCTCGATCAAAAGTAGAATGAACATTTCTGATTTTAAATGTTGAGTCCGATTTTCAGTTGCATTTGATGAATGGTTGTTATCCCTTACTTTAACATTATTGCATCCGACGAATGATCCTCTTTCCCTAGTTTTGTTTTAAATTCCTGCAATCATTTGCAGTTCTTTAAAGGTAATAATTCAAGAGTCCTTCAAAAGACCAAGCTAGAAAATATTTTCAGTATAAAGGGGAAAATGCGGAAAATTAATTATGAATTTAAGAAAAGTTAAAGAAAACTATTGGGTATCAATAATTGAAATACCGCATTGAACCTTCATTTAGCAACTGTTTTGTTTTAGTTGCCAACTACAAATAGTAGAGTTTTATATGGATCCCAGTCTCTTGCAAGATATACACGTATTAGAATTCTCTTTGGATTTCTTAATCTTCAGTTCATAAAGTATAGGGACACTGCATGGTTCAGATTGATAAAAATAGTCATTATTGAATGATATGACGACGGAAGATTGAAATGGTCGTTTAAAACAAATCATACGGATTTGGTCAAAAAGTGCACTGGTATCATGATACACCAAAGGATGGAAGTAATGTAGGGCTAATTGAACTTTCTTTCAAATACATAATGTGATATTTAAGTGGTATCGCACGGGGTTAGATGTACTTTGAAGAAAGTTATTAAGAGGGATCTAACCTGCTTAACGACGGGGGCGTTGTTAATTGAAGCAATAGTTTAGTTTCCAGGCCAACAGAATATCTATATATTCAAACTGATATTTAAAATGATATGCTCTACCTAGATTACAAAATAATGATACATAATTCAATCCTCTGCCACCAGCCCGCTAACGTAATTTTCAACGCGGAATTTCAATTATTGATATCCATTCCAACTGTCAATCAAATCAGAGACTTTTAAAATGAGTTAGCCATTGCGTCATACAAAGTTTATTATCTGTTTTACAAACATTTCAAGGTTTAATATTTTACAATTAACATGACATAAACCCATCTGAATCTTGTTGAAAGGGTAAATGGCACATTTGAAAATCATGGAAATCCTGGGCTATCATTGTTTCAACATATTTGAAACTATTAAGAATACAAATGCACCTTACCAACGACAAATAACTTTTTATGTGACACCGAGGGATCTTTCAGTGATTAAATACAAGTATCCGGTATTGGTAGCAAAATTAGTAAACTCAGTGGCAAGTAAAAGTGATCGATAGCTAGAGAAAATGACCAACTTGAGAATAACAATGCCTTCAATATCAAACTTGCTGTTTGACTCGGTTAAAGCAAAACGGATATTTCACATCTAATTGGCTGTTATTAGGTTAAGATAAATCAGGTCCATCCGTCTCCCAGGAAAATCATTACTCGTCTACTCTCTATAGATTTGCACACAAATATTGATCCTCTTTCATGAATGTTTCCATTGCAGAGCTATGGGAACCTATAGTTAAACATTCTAAAACAGGAAAATCTGTAAAATGTATCCTTGGCTGAATGGGCACAATAGCTGAAAATTCGTTTTATAAAGTTATATCGAATTAAACTATCATGTCCAGATACATGTACTAAGTTATTTGTGTGCAAATCTATCGTAGTAGACGGGTAATGGAATTTGGAAACGATCGCATTTTGCCTTTTGAGGCAAGAAATTAATTGCTGAAAAACATGTTTTTATGCTTTTCAGCAATGAATTTTTTGTACTTTTTTTGTTTATATCGAGCCGGTTTTTACCATACAAATACCCCCCCCCCCAAAATAGCCAGTATAACTGACCTATGCTTGGGAATTTTGGGGGTAAAAACGGCACCCACGTTCAAGAAAATGTTTGAGAACCCGGGTTATTTCTATTCCTGAAACCTTAATTTTGACTCGAATTTTGCGTCTGCAAGTAGGGGGCGTATGAATTAGGATCTGACGTATAGATGGCGTATAAATCTCGGGTTTTCATAAGAAGAATATTTATTGCGCGCACGATTAGCAAAGAGCGAAGTTCGGTATAGGTTTCTGATTTTTTACAACGTCAAATTTTTTAAGCGTATACTTGTCGTACGATATTATTCAAACGAAGATAAACATTACTCGTCTACTCTCGATAGATTTGCACAAACAACTTATACAATATTGATCCTCTTTCATGAATGTTTCCATTGCAGAGCTATGGGAACATTACTCGTCTACTCCCGATAGATTTGCACACAAATAACTTATGAAATATTGGTCCTCTTTCATGAATGTTTCCATTACAGAGCTATGGGAACATTACTCGTCTACTCTCGATAGATTTGCACAAACAACTTATAAAATATTGATCCTCTTTCATGAATGTTTCCATTGCAGAGCTATGGGAACATTACTCGTCTACTCTCGATAGATTTGCACACAAATAACTTATAAAATATTGGTCCTCTTTCATGAATGTTTCCATTACAGAGCTATGGGAACATTACTCGTCTACTCTCGATAGATTTGCACACAAATAACTTATAAAATATTGATCCTCTTTCATGAATGTTTCCATTGCAGAGCTATGGGAACCCTTGTTAAACATTCTCAAACAGGAAAATCAGTGATCTGTTAAATGTATCCTTGGCAGACTGGGCACAATAGCTGAAAATTAGTTTTATAAAGTTAGATCGAATCAAATTATCATGTCCAGATACTTAGTTATTTGTGTGCAAATCTATCGCAGTAGACGGGTAATGTGTTGCTGAACGATCGGAGCTGATATGAATTCAATACCGACTTGTTTAGTTGTGTAAAACTAGTCACGGAATCTGAAGCCCTTTTCTCATCCCCGTTCCTACCAAATCAAGATTACCATTATGCCCATCTAAATCAGAAGTTATAGAAAGGACTTTTCTGAATATTATATTTTTATTCAATTTTCAATTGCACGCGATGACTGCATTGGAACCGTGGAGAAGAAACAGCAAATAGCCTTTTTTTGTATATAACAACACACAACATAGCTTAAAAATTCATACTATAATATATACTTATAGATATTGTTACTAAATATTAAAACTTGTACAAGCAAAACACAAACTCTGAAAACCAGGCGTTAACTGTGCCCTTAAGACCATAGAATGTAAGGGAAAGAATTTCGGATCACTTTGATCCTTAAAAGAGAGACTCACATTAATACCGTGCAGAGGACACTTAAGACAAGAGAATATGAGGAGCCAAGGAATGCAGATAACACTTAAGTCAATAGAATATGAGGAGCAACTGAATGCAGAGGACACTTACGACAAGAGAATATGAGGAGCAAAATAATGCAGACGGCGCTTTAGACAAGAGATTAAGTGTCCTCTGCATTCTTATATTCTCTTGTCTTAAGTTTCCTTTACATTCAATTGTTCCTAATATTCTCTTGTCTTAAGCGTCCTCTGCATTCTTTTGCTCCTCATATTCTCTTGTCTTAAGTGTCCTTTGCATTCAGTTGCTCCTCATATTCTCTTATCTTAAGTGTCCTATGCATTCAGTTTCTCCTCACATTCTCTTGTCCTAATTGGCCTCTGCTTTCGGTTGCTCCTCATATTCTATTGACTTAAGTGTCCTCTGCATTCAGTTGCTCCTCATATTCTCTTGTCTTAAGTGTCATCTGCATTCTTTGCTCCTCATATTCTCTTGTCTTAAGTGTCATCTGCATTATTTTGCTCCTCATATTCTCTTGTCTTAAACGTCCTCTGCATTCTTTTGCTCCTCATATTCTGCTGTCTTTAGTGTCCTCTGCATTCTTTTGCTCCTCATATTCTGTTGGCTTAAGTATCCTCTGCATCCTTTTGCTCCTCATATTCTGTTGTCTTAAGTGTCCTCTGCATTCAGTTGGTCCTCATATTCTCTTGTCTTAATTGTCCTCTGCTTTCGGTTGCTCGGCCTCATATTCTATTGACTTAAGTGTCCTCTGCATTCTTTTGCTCCTCATATTCTATTGTCTTAAGTGCCGTCTGCATTTTTTTGCTCCTCATATTCTATTGTCTTAAGCGTCCTCTGCATTCTTTTGCTCCTCATATTCTCTTATCTTAAGTGTCCTCTGCATTCTTTTGCTCCTCATGTTCTCTTGTCTTAAGTGTCCTCTGCATTCAGTTGCTCCTCATATTCTCTTATCTAAAGTGTCCTCTGCATTCTGTTGCTCCTCATATTCTATTGTCTTAAGTGTCCTCTGCATTCTTTTGCTCCTCGTATTCTCTTGTCTTATGTGTCATCTGAATTCTTTTGCTCCTCATATTATCTTGTCTTATGTGTCATCTGCATTTTTTTGCTCCTCATGTTCTCTTGTCTTAAGTGTCCTCTGCATTCAGTTGCTCCTCATATTCTCTTGTCTTAAGTGTCCTCTGCATTCTGTTGCTCCTCATATTCTCTTATCTTAAGTGTCCTCTGCATTCTTTTGCTCCTCATATTTTCTTGTCTTAAGTGTAATCTGCATTCTTTTGCTCCTCATATTCTCTTATCATAAGTATCCTCCGCATTCATTTGCTCCTCATATTCTCTTGTCTTAAGTGTCATCTGCATTCTTTTGCTCCTCATATTATCTTGTCTTAATATACGAGGAGCACAAAATGCATAAGGCAATAGCATATATAGAGCAACAGAAAACAATAGACTATGAGGAGCACAAGTTAGGATCATGGAATACGAGGAGCATAAAATGCATAAGACAATAGAGTAGCTTATTGGCGAGCTAAACGCAGACTCTTTAAGAAATAAAATACAACTGAAGTAAAACTAATGGCAAATACTTTCTTGTCCACAAACCTTGCTAAACAGCGATGTAGAGAGCAGCAGAGAGGCGTCAATTTCATTCTTTTGACATTTTGAAAAGAGAAATAACCAGGTTATGAAATGTGTGCGGGTGGGTGCATATGTCAGCATCCCATCTATCGGAAGAAAGCTTATATTGCAGTAAATTCCTCCGCTGATTGGATGTTGATATTCAATACAACACAAGAATTATTTACCTAAGTTTTTTTGTTCGCATTCCAGGATAAACCCCTTGGTGTTGAATCATTTGTGTATGCCATCGTCTTGGTGAGATTTAAAGTCAAAACAAACTGATAAACTTGAATATAAAACCATGGCCTAATAGTTTATACCGAAACCAACAGATGACTGGTATGGACTTTCTCTGATGAAAATGTACACTGATGATTTAGTATATCAATGTATTTTCTATCCATCTCTTGAATTATTGTTGTCACAGTCCCGTACACTTTCCGTAGTGTCTATGTCTGATAAGTGTGCACTTCTACGGTGGAAATTGAGTACTCTCTTATTTTGAATATATAATTTAAATCTGAACTGGATTAAAATCAGAACTTCATGGCCCATTCAAACTTTTACGGTTAAGGTTAAGGTTAGGGTATGTTTAGGGTTAGGGATGGGTCATGGTTAGTGAGTTAGGGCCGGTCATGATTAGGGTCAAATTATTGATGGCACCTAATGTATACTTTTCCAGTAAATACAATCTTTAAAGAATATTTCTATCGAGTTCAGTCTTAAAAACAAGGATTAAATTGTTAATCTTTTAAAAGATCAAGAGATAGAAAGTGAAAATATCGGCAAATTGACCAATGACGTCGATTGTGTAGTATTACGTGCTTGCGGTTTAGACACCGGCGCGAATAGATATTTCCGAGCTCATTAATAAGCACGTTTTGTCAAACAAATTCCGGTATGCATGCGAGCGGAAATTCTCTCGCATTTTCATTGCGATAAAAGTGAACAATGACTATACCCAGACCCATACATTAGAAGATGCACTAATTCTTAAAACTTTTGGCTGGTGGTATTTTGGGCTCACTGACAGAAAGCGTAAAATTGCTATTAATTCTCATACGTTATTTAAATGTGTAATCGATCAAGTATCAATCATTTCAGACAAATCTTAAAGAATAATTCTTTTTGGATTGAAAACATTTTAATCTCTATGAAAGATTTATCTTAAATTCAGAGGGATTGCTCACTTAATACGGTCTTTGAAAAGATTAACATTAACATTATTTAAACCTTTTTAAAATTAATTTGATTTTTACACCAATTATATTAACCACTCAAATGAGTGACTACTAGTATATGTTCTGCGTCATATTGCTTGACAAAATTTGAGATTTTTACAAAAACAGATGTCTCAACTTCTTTTAAGAAATATTTAAAAATATTTCAGCTATTTAAAAATAGCTGAGCTCCAAATCTAATTTGCATCATGTTCGCATCATCTGCATCATATGTTGTTATCTTAATCGCATCATATGTTGTTTGACAAAAGAAGTCAACATTTACACCAATAGATGCCTCAATTCTTTAGATGACTTAGTGTAAAGCTCTTGAAGAGGTTGATCAGGACTGTTGCAGTAGAGCAGATACTACTACTACTACTAATAATTATTATTATTATTTCTGGTTTATTAACGAATGCATGGTAGCCCGCAGGCTAAATTACAGCGAACTTACACTAAAAACATTTAAATCCAATACAATTAGAATATACATATAAAGACATCAAAAATAATATAGGAATAGTAAAACATACATATACCACACGTTTAAAACAGTAAAATCCATAAAAAGCGAACATATGAACATCTCTGCAATAATTAGCATGCTTCAAAAACTGTTCATTAAGCAGCTTGACAAAATAAGGAATTGCACTGTTTTTGTACCGATCTGTTCTGCACCTAATATTGATAAAGTTATTTGAATTTCTTAGAGAATATTGCACTTTGTCCCTGACTTTGCTCGGAAACCACTCTTTAAAATGATCAGAGTTGTACAGATCTTTGGCAAATTTCAGAGATATACTTGTCCTTCTATCTTTCAGTGTGGTAGTATTGCACTTTTGTAATGCATTGTTATAACAAATATACTCAGGCCCAAGAATTATTCTGAGTGCTCTTTTTTGCACTCTTTCTAACTGGTCAGATTGACACACAGTTATGCCAGCGTTCCAAATAGGAACAGCATACTCCAATAAGGGTCGTATATACCCTCTATATATTGTTAACAAATCAACAGTAGATAATTTGAATTTCTTAAGCATCTTCAACATATACAGTTTATTACTAGCTTTGCGAAGAACTTGAGATATATGCTGATCCCATTTTAAATCTGATGATACAGTGACACCAAGAATTTTCACATTGTATACTTGTTTCAAATCTTTAAGACACATTTTAAGAGGTGCAACTTCTGGTGGGTTTTTCATGAAACAGACATTCATATTAACACATTTATCCGGATTAAGTTTCATATCATTTCGAGATGCCCATCTACAAAACTCATCAAGAATTGACTGTAAAGAGTCAGCATCATTAACACGAGAATTCTGAACAATTGTCATGTCATCGACGAATTTGAGACTTTGGACACGACCATCAGTGCATTGATTTCGAACAGCTTCATTGAACTTGGCTAGGAAGCCGAGTGGACCAAACTTGGTGCCCTGTGGAAGGCCACCTTTAAGAGTAATGTACTCTGACACATGATTTTGGTAACGGACACACTGAGCGCGTTGTTCCAAGAAGCTGCACACCCAAGGAATTACTGATGGGCGAAAAACAAAATCTCAGTATCTAGTCAAAAAATCGTACGAGATGTCCGCAGCTAGTGTGATTTCTGGACTAAAGATACTATGCATATTCTAATATTCTATATTTGCGTCATATATTACCTGACATACCATTTCTCAGCAATAGATATATCAACTCCCAAATGGCTAGAGTACAAAATGCCATTTGCATAGTATGTTTTTTTGTGCTTGACAAAAAAGGATATTTTTATATCAGTAGTTGTCTTAAGCCTAACAAAAATATGAAAAAATCCTATATGCATCATATGTTTTTATATGAATTTTAGGTTATTAAATAGATAGATTTCTCAACTTAGTGCAAAATGTTATTAGCATCACATATTTCACTTGACATAAAATCGTTCGTGTTGTCATGAGAATAAAAATGGTATTTAAAAATACAGCATAATTTAGCAATCTTCTTCTTAAGTTAAATTTCTATATCTCATTAAATATTCATTCAAAGCAAACACTTGTTTCTTCATGATTCTGTTTTTTCAATTGTTATAGTGAGCAAGAGAATACATTTTAACCATTATTATGTTCTGAGCTGACCGATTTCCAAAAAAATCGGTCAGGGATATCGGACAGAAAACAAAATGTCAGATTTTGAACATAATAATGATAAAATTGGATAGATTTTTTCGCATGATACTCAAAGATTTTGGTCTCGCTATGAGTTTTAGAAATATCGAGCTCGACGCTGCGCGTCTCGCACGATATTTCGTAAAACTCATAGCTCGACCAATATCTTTTTGTATCATGCTCAATCCATCCAATTTTATATCAAAATCTGTAAAAAACTGTCCAATGTCGTGATGTGATATGGAAAAACAATTCACACGGTGAAAGGTACATGTTACTTTTTACTACGTATCCAACAGGTTACTTAGCATTGAGTTGAGACTCATCAAAATCAGTAGTAACATGTAGAATATCACAAAAGTACTTGGAAGTTCAATACATCGCAAGGTGATTAAAATAATTTCATAGATAACATAACATTTTGAAGACATGAATAACAAGTTAGATGTACATGTTTTCGGTTTGTCTGTCTGTTAGCCCAGCCCAGGTATCTGGATATAAATGTGTGTGCCACGATTTTGTAGTGTATTGTTGGAAATTTTGTTAATATTTATCGGGTACATTCTACGTATCATGAAATAAAAATGTGTTCATAGAATAAATAAAAGTGGGTTATTTCACTAATAACTGAAATTTGTTCATAAAATAGACGAAAATGGGTTATTTCACACCTACAAAATGCAATATTACAGAACATCTTTTCTTCGAACACACATAAAGTGGGGGAGAAGAAATGGTTTAG
>JXSR01S006411.1:40230-53689 GCA_000969725.1 Ophiothrix spiculata
AAAAGGGTAAGCTCATATTTGATACTTTATCGGATCAATTTGATCCTTTCTTTTTAAGAGTGTAGGGTATCATTTCACCCATTTTTGGTGGTCACAGTTTCGAAACCCGCGGAACTCGGGTAGTACCTGAACACAGATATCAGGTATACCTCCCCCCCCACCCCACCCCCATAAAGGGTTTTAATTATTATTTTTTCTAGGATGATGTGCAAGAACAAGCTTGCAGTAGGCCTACACCGAGAGTTGGGGCTTGAACAGGAAGATGGGATAAGTTGTGAGCATCTTTGGTGTGTGTGTGTGGGGTGTGTGTGTGTGTGTGTGTGTGTGGCATATGGAAACCTCGTGTATACTTCATTTACCAAAAATATACAAGGCATTTTCAAAACATGAACAATAGCCAAGAACAAAAGAAACGCAGCGCTTACCAGATGTTTTCTAGCTTTTTCTGCACCAATGTTCACATAATTTATTGTAACTTTGTTATTTCAACTTGTATATTCATCCTACGATAGAACATCAGGCAAGAGATTAGTTTATGCAAGTTTTCTTGACTTAGTGGGAATTCAGTCACATCCCCCTGATAACGGTGTATGCTATACTTTTGTATCATTTCGATCATGGTTCAAAACTAGAAAGCATGAACCAGTTGTTAGGCTCGATGCAGACTCCACTATATCGTATAGAATATTTTGCTTGACGACAAAATGACGTAGGTCATCGTATAAAACACACAGTTATATTCGATGACCTACATCATTTTGTCGTAAGCATAGAATATTCTAAGCAAAATATTCTATACGATAGAGGAGTCTGCACCGGGCCTTAGGGTGATAATCGGATTACACGTAACACTTCGAGACTGAAACACAGATGTGAGACAAATCATAGTCAAGCTGATAAGCCAAACAGGTTTGTAGCTATTTTTGCATTTTTTTTTACTCCTAAAGAAAATCCTGCCATCACACTTCAAAACTGTTTATAATTACACTAGAATTATTACGTACACTGCAGAGGGCGACATTTAGAGCTGGGGAACATGGTTTTCTCCATTGGCTAAACTTTCGCGAGCATTTCCCATCCCCGATTTCCCATCATCGTGATGGCCTGATGGATGCAGTCTCAGTTTGGGCCTAATTACAGGGAAAATACTTCAAAACTTTAAGTGTGACGTTTCCAATTGCAAATCTCAAAAAATGCTCTTGATGGGTAGATACTGTTGCAATTTATGCACATTTGAAAGTTTCGTTTGAAAAGGTAAAATATTGTGAAATGGAAATGAGAAACAAGTTATTGCACAAAAAGATGTTTTTTACTCAACCATGTCTTTGTTGAAATCTTTTTTGTTTCTTATAATTTGCATTTTTCCATAGACGATCACAGCTAATTAGTTCAGCATTATTCTATTTTTGATATGAAAGTTTCAAAGATTTTCATCCAAGCGGCGCAGAATCATACCAAATACTATTACTAAGTAGGCCTAACCATCATCAAAATCGTTAGCTGAAGTTGTCCCATCGAGCATAATTCAACCAATCAAAGGTCATAATTCAAATAGGTGTGAAACATTGATCATTAGCATTTGAGAAACTAGTGACATTTATACTGACAAATCACAATTGAACTATATAATCTGAAATTTGTTATTAATAATTCAGGTTTGAAAGATGAAAACAGTTTAAAGTCTATATTATTGACTTACAGACTTACGGACTTATTTATACGGAATTGATGGGTAGAGTTAGGTACTATGTACTAGCCTTTAAAAAAACCCATATCTTTCCAATGTTTTTCAAGTTCACTTTTGAAACAGTTTATAGACAAAGCATTCACTACATGATCATGTAACTTATTCCATTCGTCAATCACTCTCTGAGAGGAGAACTCTTGTCTGCATCTGAGGCCCTTGAATAATCCTGGTTTGAAAATCTTCAACTTGCTTCCTCTAGTGGTACTTGAATCTGCCAACTTGAAAAAGGTGTTCCTATTCACCTGTTCTATTCCATGCATGATCTTGTATGTCTCTATTAAATCACACCTTAGTCTTCTTGTCTCAAGGGTGTAAAGACCCAGAGAATCCATTCTTTGTTCATAACTTAAGTCCTTCAATTCAGGCACTAACTTGGTTGCTCTACGTTGCACCTTTTCAAGAGCATAATGTCTTTTCATGCCAGGGTTCCAAGCGGGAACACAGTATTCAAGGTGTGGCCTGATATATGTTCTATAGAGAGTCTGGAAAGCATATTGATCAAAGTACTTGAATGAGAACAGTTCGATCTTATATTGGACTTTAAAAAAGGTACATGGTCCGATTTTTCAAATTTAGTTTTCACTGTCATAATTTATATGAAAGATCACTACTGTTTAAGTAGTTATCTTTAATCTTAAAAGATGCTTCAAACTCAAATTTCAGTCATGACCGTTTTGATTTTATGAGGAATTTTGTATTTTCCACATTTTCACTTTATCTGCGAATCGCGACACGTTTCAGTCGTAAAATTTCACATGGGTAATGAGAAAAATATGGGGAATGTTTTGGTACCAAAATCTCAGTATTATTTACCCCCCCCCCCCCGGGATTTACCCTCCAAAATCTCAAAAAGATTGAAAAAATGACAGGACTTTTATTTAGGCCTACAAAAACTTAACTGCTCGACAACAGCAGGACCCTGAGCAGGACATGACTATTTTATTTAGTGGTGTGTGACTTAAAAATAACATGCCATAGATTAATGTAACATGCTATCGATTTTCTGGATTTTCCGTCGCGAACTCAAACCGATGAGCTGGTACTATACTGGGAGGGAAGACAACTAGTTAAAGGTTCTTCAACGGTATGTGTGTCTTTTTAATTTTGGTTGCTCACATCACACATAGGGGAGAATTCGTAAATGATAAAAGACCTTCCCGATAAAAGAGAATGTCTTCTACCCGGTCTTACTAAGTTTGCTGCAAACTAAAGACAACTCCTTTTCTACATCTTTTTGCACTGAACTCCTGCCTCATACTGCACTATATGAACAAGATTATCATCGCAGTGAATCGGATCGTGTTTTACGATCAACCATCTTTAAGTAGTTATTGCAAAGAATTAGGCACAAGATCTGACCTGTTTGGATGGGAGAGGAATAACATTTTATAGTGCACTGTAACCCATGCTGTAACTTGTAAGTATTTAATTCTCAGTTCTGTTTTTATCACCACTGTTTTTCCGCATTAAATCAATTTCCACATGCCCATGCAGTGCTGTGTTTACAATGGTCCGGTTCACTGCACACATAGGTTTCTATATAAATTTGAATTACGATGCAAAATTACCTGATTGGACGACTCCTGGTTACCATGGCAACCGTATAAAAAATCTGGATCCATGGTTCCCTCCGTACTTTACTCATACACCCTTCATTCAAGTATGGTGTACTGTACATGCGACATTCCGTTCTTTAGTTCTGTTTGTTCTCGTGTTTAGCCAATCAGAGGCCTTACGCTATTACCATGGCAACAAGTTCAAAATTATACATATTTTTTGAAAGGGCTCGACCCAAGCTTCAAGTTGATATACAACACTACCGGTTAAGTCATTGGTAACATTGTGAAAATTGGGTTACAAAGTTGGTCAAAAGTAAGGTAGACCACCCCCCCCCCCCTTAATGGCATAAAATATTCAAAATCATAGCCCTTGATGTAATACACTAAGATTTACCCCTAATGGTGTAATTTACATTTGACCCATTAATGGCGTAACACGCTGAAATAGACCTTTGACAGCGTACCCGGGGGGGCCACTTCCATTGACCAGTGGATATCATGCGCGACCACAGGGTTTCAAAAAGCACCCTAAACAAGTATTTTCCCTGTTTGAAAAATGCACCCCTTAACAAGTAACATGTATGAAACCGAACCCTTAACAAGTATTTGGTGCAAAACTTAGCTCTTAGCACGTATTGAGTGTGAAAGTGTACCCTTACCAATTATTTACAATAGCTTGATGCCCTAAGTAAATAAAGTGTTAATGTAACAGCAAAAACAACTTTCAAGTGAACCATTGAACCAAGTTTTAATAGGCCCTTAAAAAGTAGAGAGCGGACGGCTCTTTTAATGGTGTATTGCGAACCGGTGATTTCAGGATAATGCATAGAGATTCCACCACTCACAAATTTACTCTAAACACGTATGTTTTTGCGTGAAAAGTACACCCTTTTTTCAATATTTTCGTGTTTTTGATACCCTTTCAACGTTGCCCAATCTTAAAAAAACACCCTTTTTACGTGATTTTTTGGTCGCGCATGATATCCACTGGTCAATTGAAGTGGCCCCCCGGGACAGCGTAACACAGTTTTCTGCAGTGGCGTAGCTAGAGGGGGGGGCCGTGGCCCATTACTGACCGTCCGTCGGTTAAAAAAGCGCCCGTCGGTAAAATTGAGCCGGAGGGCGATACCGCATAACCAATCCATCTGTCCAAGCGGCCAATATCGGTTTGTGCAAAAATTACCTCATATAGATAATTTTCACAGCATTCTGGCACCATTATAACCACATGAAGCCAACATTTTTTCAATTAGCCTTCCTGTAGTGTGTCAAATAGCTAAAAACCTGGAGCTTCCAGGGGCTTCGCCCCCTGGCCCCCACCCGTTATTCGCTCCGCTGGCATGGTCAATCCACTTTTGTCAGTTCTTCTTCATATTGTGCCCCCCCCCCCACTTTCGAAAAACCTGGCTACGCCACTGGTTTTCTGCCATAAAAACATACATTGGAAGCATTTTCTGTTCTATTTCTTGGAATTTTAGAATAGCTGGCAAAAAGTGGAGCTAAAGTTGGAAGATATTGTAAAAAGACGACCCCAAATGTCAAAAGTTACCCTGAAAAGGTACCCTTTTTCCTAAAGACGTAGACGACTCCACTGGGCCAAAATTCGACCCTTTAACAACGTTTTTTTTTACCAGCATGTGTACCACTTTTTTCTTAGAGCAGTCCCCAGGATTTGACCACACCATGTCTCTCTATTTTCTCCATGCAGGTTATGTGGTTAGTTATGTGTTGCTGCCAGGGGGGGTGGGGGGGGGGTTGCTAACATCTGTCGCTTCCTGGGAAGAAGAAGAAAGTAAAACTACTTATGAGACAAGTTTTGCACCAATTGTACACATATTTTCATCGATATCGCTCCTTCCCTTTTGGGTAAAGTTTTAAAACTTTTTGATACCCCTGGTACACTAAACACAGTTTGAATTTCTGATCATTGAGTAATCTCTTCCCAAGATCTACCAGTGAACATGAAGGGTGGGGCTAGCTAATTGGTTCCCTGTTGATTGCTGCAGGTTGCCTGGGTTATGCTTGGTCACAAACCAGGGATATTTGAGGTCACACCAATGTCACAAAATTACATGTACAAGGTGCATTGCAGATATTCTGATTGTTCACAATCAGTATTTTGATTGTGAACAATCAGTTTAACAATCAAGTATTTTAAAAATGTTGATCAAACTATTTAGCTCTTGCTCAGAGCTAGAATTTTGATGTGCGTATTGAATTTGCAGGACATTCTCCAATTAATAGAGTAATGAATGAAATTAAGAAAATCAAATAATGATCAGACCAGTAGCCAGATTTTTTCAAGGGGATGCAGGTTTTCAAAAAGTGGACTTTTTAGGTAAAATTTTTCATTCTGGCCGAGCGGTTAGAGCTCGGGCCGGGCTGTTTTTCGTCCCCTTGTTTCCTTGGGAAAGAAACTTTACTCCACTTGCTCTGTGGTTCGGACGGTCACGTAAAGCCGTGGGTCCCCTGTACGATTAGACTCCTTCATGGGGTATGCATGTTATGCAAGTACTTGTATCATTGATTGATTGATTCATTTTAGTACTAATTTCAGACCTCAAAATGTACATTATGATGGTATTTTGTGCTTTGGGAGGTTTTGGGTGTTCTGTTTGTGGACCTTTTTGTACTTTTTGGTGGATCTTTTTGGTATTTTGTGATTTTTTTGGGGGGTGGGTGGGGGGATGCCCCACACCCCTCTAAAAACAGGCCTGCAATTAATTAATCTTCTACTTTTAACTAGGCCTATTAAAAGTTGTTTGTGTTACCCTCACCAAATGACCCAAAATTGGGACAAATCAAAGTTCATTTGACAGTTTGTTTTTAAGATTTAATAAACATTAGCATGTTCATTCTTGATAATAATGTTTTGACTTTGCTGAAATAATGAATTGTTACATTTTAAACAAAGTAAATAAATGGATTCATTTAGGTTTTTTAGACTCTATCTGATGACCTGTGGTTTAGTGTAAGCTATTGCTATTCATTGAGCCAAAATTGTAGGTTCAAAAAATCAACTGATCCAAATTTTCAATCATCCTCTTGATTGCAAGAAAACAATCTATAGTTGTGTCTACACCTTTGTATTTACTACCGGTACTAACTTACTACCGCTATTTGTAATCCGATTAATTAACACGGCTGAAAATTATATTACGTCCGATACTTCGCAGTTGTTTACACCCGACTGCTACATCATCGGAGCCTAAACCCCTTATTTATGGGGGTAGGGTTTTATTCTACGCAACCAAAGCATGGGGAGAAACATCATGTATAAGATTCAACGTAATGATAGTATGATAACGAGTATAATCAGTCACAAAAATTTAAGGTCTTTGAAGTGGTCGAGTTGATGGATAATAATCTGAAATAGGCTGAGATCTCAAGAAATAGGAATGTTGGTATTGGCTGGGCTGATATTTGGCACTGGTATAAGGAATGAGTGAACAAAAATCTGTACAGATTAGAAAGCTAGGTGAAGAGATTCAGTAATATTATAAGCCTTATGGGATACTGACTGAAAGAATGACGGTGAAGTATCCAATATTTACATCCGATAGCTGTTTACACGCATCGGGTGTAACTTTAATGCCGGACGTTAAGGCAGTTACTCCTGCTCTTTAGCAGGAGTAAATCATCGGATGTAAGTCCGATTTACCTCCGATAAACTTACGTCCGATCACAGTTCTCACTACAACTTACGTCCGGTCTTACTTCTGGTGTATTTTAATACCGTTTCCAAACAGACTTACATCCGATGGTGTGGATGTGCCTTATTTCGTTTGATACCAAAACTTAATTGTTGAACAATGGTAATTTCCACAGAAATGTAATACAGCACACATTAGCAATTGTTAGCTATTGTTTTTTTCATTTTTTTATCTTTCGTTCCAAGAACCACGAATGGGTACCATGGTACTTTTTCAATTAATGAAAAGTCATTAAATCAAATGTATGTGAATGACTTTTTATTTCAGATCAGTGTCATCTAGTATGTCACATTGATTTATAAAGAAATTTGAACAATGATCACACAATTCAATTATTATTTTATACAAAAAAACACAATTTTTCCAAAATGTTTATAAATAGCGAAAAGAATGATTTTGACAGAAATTGACCGACTTTTAGTCTTTGTAATGATAAATAGATTTTTTGTCATTGTTGATACCTGTCACCAAAAAGCCTCAAATTCCTCAAGTCAATTAGTGTGGTCTTCTTTTGTTCTCAAAACAATTAGGAGTGTGGAATGTTAGACATGAAAGGGTCAAATTGAAGAAGATTTTTCAGGTTATGAAATCGTTTCAAAAGAAAGTCTGGAACAGGATTACATGAATTTGATTTTAAAGTTTGATAAAATATTATGCAAATTTGATTTTGTTTGAACAAGGTAGAAATTATTACAATGAATGAAGTTAGTAAAGCTGAACAAACATAGGATTAGGAAGTCCATCTTTTATTCTTTTCTGTGAAAGTTTGAAACAATTTGTACTTAGTTACTCAGTCTGGTTCAGATAAGGGGCAACAGGGTTGTATTCAAGGTGGGACAAAAAAGAAGCTTTTTTACCAGTTCCCCTAAAAAGGCAGACCTGCAGACCAGCAGACTCGCAGACCCACTGCTAGCAGACTGGTCTATTCTGGTATGTATATCACCAGTTCTTTATGTGATGAAATCATTATTGTTTTATCTCCTTTAAACTATGTTTTCACACTATTCAATGACCAAAATAATTAAGTTAGTTTAATTGAGGGACCCGCTGCGTTTAACAATTACAAGGAGCAGTGATGCAATTTTTTTCCGTGTTTTTGCGCTAAGTGCGAAAGCCTGTAATAGGGCCCCTAGGAACCCCCTAGTAAATAGAATTATGCTTTATCTCCGAAATTATATGGAATTTAAAGGCGAAATTAAAATATGAAGGTGAGATTTAGAAGAGCTATATGACCCCAAATTATTCCCATGAGAAACAAAATTATTAAGAGCTATATTTTTGTGTCACATGAACAGGTAAGGCAACCCTTATAAAAGTCCCAGAGTTTTTAATATCATGTTTTGACCCTACTGACCAAAATATTCTAGTCTGGTCATATATAAGCTTTGGATGGGGGTAAGTGTTTTTATGACCAATTTCAATTATCAATTAAACTAACTTAATTATTTTGGTCATTGAATTGTGTGAAAACATAGTTTAAAGGAGATAAAACAATAATGATTTCATCACATAAAGGACTGTTGATATACATACCAGAATAGACCAGTCTGCCAACAGTTGGTCTGCCCGTCTGCGGGTCTGCCGGTCTGCCTTTTAGGGGAACCGCTTTTTTACCAATCTAGAGGTCCTTTGTAGCTAACCAAGGGTCCTTCATGTTGGATATGCCATATAATCAACAGCCTCAGTGCATTTCTTTAGTTGTTTCCTTTTCCCATGTGGTTTAACCCTCCATCAACATTTGGATTTCAAGCTTTATTTCCATATCTGATTACCTGAATGGGAGTATAAAAATATAGGGTTAACTGAATAAGGGTGAAAACATGGTCGACTCGGCCTCCAAACAAAATTTTCGCTACCAAACATTTGGTTGTGACGTCAAAATGACGAGTGACTCCAAATAAAATAACTTCAACACCGAGTTGAGACCAAAAAATTTGCGCTAGATTGCACATGTATTGAATTCACATTGCACCAAATGTTTGTTACTGGTTTATACTTTGATGGCAAATATTTGGTGACATCACAACCAAATGTTTGGTAGCGAAAATTTTTGTTTGGAGGCCGATTATGTTTTGAGC
This sequence comes from Ophiothrix spiculata, assembly GCA_000969725.1. Classification (NCBI taxonomy): domain Eukaryota; kingdom Metazoa; phylum Echinodermata; class Ophiuroidea; order Amphilepidida; family Ophiotrichidae; genus Ophiothrix; species Ophiothrix spiculata. The sequence continues at coordinate 49,328 of JXSR01S006411.1, forward strand.
CTACAGTACCTGAAAAAAAATGTTCTGAAGTTGCTTAACTAACCATGCTATTAAATAAACCATAAATCAGTTGCACATAAAGGTTAAATTTCAGATTTTGAAAAAAAAGGTTTTTATGTTATCTTGAGATGACATATATTTTATGATGATAGTTACATACTAACACCACTGACCAGTGTTTTGTTTACATTCTAACATTCCAATCAACCACAGACGACGATGGCCATGCCTCCTCACAAACAGATATCCTGCCGCAATATAGGCTGTTTAATTTCAATTCGTAGAAAAGTAAATCCTCGAATAAACTTGAATTACTTTGCTATGAATGAGGTTCATCCGTGAACCCCAGCAGATTTAGAATAATATAATAAAGTGTGTCACTATATGAGTACTTTTATTATTATTTGAATAAAGGTAAAAATATGAGTTTTGAAAATTTGTCAATATCAATGCGCCAATAGAAAGACACGTAAAATGTTCCCCAAATTTGCGTTTTCGAAATCCCTAGTCAATAAAATTTAGTAGCTTCTTCTAATATAATAAAGTGTGTCACTATATGAGTACTTTTATTATTATTTGAATAAAGGTAAAAATATGAGTTTTGAAAATTTGTCAATATCAATGCGCCAATAGAAAGACACGTAAAATGTTCCCCAAATTTGCGTTTTCGAAATCCCTAGTCAATAAAATTTAGTAGCTTCTTCTAAATCGCTAGGATCGTGGCCGCCCCGCCTGAATCAACCCATTGATCTAAATGTTAGGGTACCCGGGTAACACCCGAAAATTAAAAAGAGTACTCGGATACTAAATTATCTGGAAAATCCCAGGCCTACCACCGACGGAATGAAGGGTGTGAGAATGAATAAAAGAACATGAATAGGTCAACAATTAAGTCCATTAGAGGAGTTAAAACCAAGATCTTGCACACACTGGTTCAATCTGTAGATTCCAAGACCAATTTGGGATTGGGTTTGGTAACTTTGGTTCTGACATCAACAGAAACTGTTTTGGAACTGAAATATGACATAGATAAATGTTGTCGCAAAAGATACAGATAAAAGGTGCTAGCTTATTGAAAATGACATTGAACCCAACATCAGTGTGTACACTATAAATGAAATAAATGGATCAAGGTGTAGGCCATCCATTGTTGGGCTAGAGACAATTAACAGAAATTTGCATGCAATATGTTGCAGATCAGAGAGAGTGACCATAGACTATATGAAATCAATGGATCAACTAATAGTCCATCCATCTATTGTAGGCTTTGTATTTAACCATCTGTTACACATCAGAGGGGTTTAACTAACTGGCTGTGACATCTGTGACAGTGAACTTAACATTAGTGTGTACATTGTGAAATGAAGTTGAGTTGAACAGGAACTTATCTCAGCATGACAACCTTGCGCTACATGGTATGCCATGATGTGTTTTCATAATAATTTCTCAGAGCTATAGTTATCTACAGTAGATAGAAATATGTTAAAAAGCCAATAGGAAAAACTTCATATAATGAGGATGTCAAATAGACGAGTATTGCTTTCCTTGTGTTCTGAGTAACCCCAGCCAACCCTATACAAGCTTTGGACACAGCCAAGAATAGACACAGGACAAATTCAGCATCCTTTTAGTTTTTTCCTACCTGCATGTAATGATGTAGGCCTATTGATCTACATGAAATATGCCTGAACAGATGGCAACATTAATGTGGTAATTTGAAACGTACTTGACGTAATCACTATGTCCGGCAACATTGATCTTGGTGCAAAGTATTCTATACTTTGATTGGTGCTATGAATCTTTGGCATCTGTGATATGAACTATACCTCTTGTCATCATGTGGCATCAAGTATATGTCTGTATGGGTCAATTCATAGTCAGCCTCCAAACAAAATTGTTCCTATCAAACATTTTGTAGTGACATCAAACTATGGGCAGCCATAGCTGTTGTTGGTTTTTACAGACACCATTATGGGTTTTAACACTCCCTTATGGGTATTTTAGACATCCTTTTCGTTGTAATAGACACCATTATCAATTTTTTGACACCTTTTTGTCACATATGGCTGCCCATAGTTTGACGTCACAACAAAATATTTGGTAGCGATAATATTGTTTAGAGATGGACTATGAATTGACCCTATACTTTGTTCCAAACAAACTCAGTCACAGGAAATTTTGAAATTAATTGGATTGTGATCAAAGTATAATAATTTTTTTTTAAAATCGCAAACTGTGAAACTAAATGTAATCATAAATCCTGTAATCAATGTACGTTAGTGGTGTGCGGCCGTGTACCCAGAGGGGAAGGAGGGGTGGGAGAACATTTCCACAGTTTGGTATACCAGTTTGGGGAAAAGTTCTGTTCGGGATCTGGAAAATAAAACGAGATAAACAAATGGAGGAGAGAAAAACATATCAAAAGAAAAGAGATGAAAAAATAACTGTTTTAAATGTAATTGAAAGTTGTTTCTACGTTTGCGAGACCTTTTTTTCTAGTCAGTTTGTAAAAAGCTTTTTAAGTAGACATCAAAAAATCTTGGGTGTACTTTTGAGTCTCATCTCATTTGCAGCGATGGCGCCAGGATTTTCAAAGTGTGGGGGTCAAACTGGGGGAAAAGGAAACATTTTGGGCAAATTTTTTGGGAGGTTTTTTTTTTGTTGGTGGAAAAAATCATGGAATTTTTTTTTTAATGCCAACGTAGAAATTGCCAATTTTGACTGAAAATTGGCTTAACGTCTTGAATATCGTGTAAAGTGCACGAAAGTTTTTTGACATTTGACATTTAAATTTACTATCAAAAGCAAGGAGAACTTGAGTGTGAAATTTGTTTCAGTGACTGAAAGTGGGGGCAGGGCAATTAGTGGCAAAGCTGGAGGCATCCCCCTTGGCGCATCCCCCTTGGCACAACCCCTGCTCATTCAGGGGGGGGGGGGCTGATGCTTTTGCATCATGCACTATTTGAGAGTGCACAACCGATCTCATTTGCATGTTTACTTGCAATATTAGGCCAACAGGTGATAGTACGGTATCTAACTTTGATCCATGGTGTGGGTACACAGAGATTTTTGGTAACGTACCGCTCAAGGATAGGTTTCTTTTTTCACAAAAAATCCTGAACCAAGTGTTCCGATTTTTTTTCCAGAAAGATCCTTAAATTTAGGAGGTTACATTTAAAAAAAGCATCCTGAATAATATAAAAAAGACATAGTGAAATCAGCTGATTTTGAGGCAGGGGGGCAAAACACCCTTAGAAATCTGTCAAAATTTGCAAATTGTCATAGAAAATCATTTAGAAAACATAATAGTAATATGTAGCTGTGTTTGCGCATATCTGGTGAAGCCACAAGACCCACAACGAAGAACACCCTGAAGAACACCCATAACCCATTTGAAATTGTGCAATAGATTTAACCGTAGATGACATGCCATATGGTTACAGGTCATGACCCTGCCCCACATGTAACCCAAAACCTTGCAGAGCTGATATAACATTATTTTAGTGAACTTTAATACAGACAGGCCTATGTAAAGGAACATTGGTTCTAATAAAGACCTTAACTGATCATGTAACTTTTCTTGTTTCTAGCCTGTCTCCTCGAAAAGGGAAGGGTGATGAAAAACCAGGATTCGAACCAGGGACCTCCCGTTTCCCAAGCGAGTGATAGCTGTTGCAAGCCATCACTGAGACGCCGCCCGGGCAGCGATTTCATCCCTGCTTATAACCCCCGTCTGTGACGTATCTGGACTTTGCACATTTTCGTGATTTTCTAAAGTGAGATTTAGTGGGATTTTGTTCTGCATGTGTACACTAAATTTTGCAACAGATAAATATAGTTGTGAACAGATGGTTGAACTGTTTGTTAAATTTTCTTGCTGCTACATACTTTGAATATACCATTACATACTAGGTAGAACTTGTTCAGTTCCTTCGCAACAGTTTGGGTACTTTTTTCATTAATATTTCAAAAATGTCAACCAATTTACTAAATTTAGGTGCTTTTTCCAACCTGGATTTTTTTATTTGATCAAAAAAAGTAGAGTTGGTTGGGTACTAATAACGCCAATCAAACACCCTATATCCATATTTAAATGGTCATCACAACTCGAGGCCCAGATGTGGAAGGAAAATTTGAAATGATGCATAGAACTTGCTGGAACATCTTACTCAGGAAAATTTAAAAATTACTTTAAAGTCGTTAAAGGGGCATTTGGACAAGTTCAGCATCATCCCCAAACTTTTCCCCAAGCATTTTGAGATTTTTGCAACATTTGAAGTATTAGCGGTAAAAATGACAGCATGCAAAGTTTCATTGTCCATTTCAAACCCTATATATCAAAATATTTAGATATTCTTTTAT
>JXSR01S006412.1:35062-49234 GCA_000969725.1 Ophiothrix spiculata
AGTTGTTACCTGGCCAGCAGTATGGCACTCATCGTTACCCTGGTGAGGGGGGGGGGTACTCAACTTTGACCTTGACGGGCACATGCGGCCCAGACCTCAACATATCATTAGGGTAATTTTTGAGAAAAAGGGCACCCATGATAAGGTATTTTAGGCTGAAGATGGGACTCATGTTTAGGGATTTTTGTGAAAAACTAACCCATTTGGGCTGCACATCCCTGTATACCTTCCATTACATACCCACCCGCTCCAACCCCACCCACGCCGGGCTCAATTGTGCCACCTATCTCTGGCATTTTTGGATTTTGTACAATCTTGACCTTGTTTGAGATTCATATATGGCAAGGTTAAACTTGCCAAGTTCCTTTGCGCCAATAATTCTGTAACCAAAATCATCCTGTGACCTATCCCATTTAGTGACCAAGCAAGCCGTTCAGCTGGCCAGCTACTTGGCCGGTGCATTTTGCTCAGTATTAGGCTAGTGGAAAAGAGATGGTGGCTCAGCTTGTGCTACTGGCAATGCAAGGGGAGGAAGGAGGGTGTTATTTCCACATTTTTTGGAAGGCCACTTTGGAAGGCCTGAAACAATTTAAATTTTTTCCTGGTCAAAAGCTTAAGGGAGGCTGCACTCTGCTCTTACACCTTTATACCATTGGCATTGTTCAGCATCATTTCAAATTTCAGAAAAGCTCCTTTCTATGAACAGATCTATGCATTGCTTAAATTTGAACCAAATGGTACTTCACTGTGGTAAAAAAATTAATCTCAATATGAATTTTGGGAAGCGTGATACCGTAGGTCTAAAAACTATGTAACCCTAACTCTACCACTTCCTGCAATACTGATTCTAACCCTAACCATAACCCTAACCTTAAAATTGTGAATAGAACATGTTTTGGTTGCAATTTGGTTTGTGATTTAATTTACAGAGAAAGAATATATCGTAAATATGAGCTGTTTCATCACCTAACACTTATGAGTGCACCACTTCAAGAAATCCAACCGTCATAAAGTGATGACTTACTGTCAAACATAGTGTGTGAGAAAAAATATGACTTTGATTTGTGAAATATTCATGATTGAAAGCATTTAACCTTCTAGCCCAATTATTCTTCCCTCTTTCAAATTGCTTTTGGTCTAATTAGGGTTAGAAATTAATTAAAATCGACCATTGAATTTGTTCAATTTATAAACACAAATTGCCTTTATTAAAAACTTCCTGACTGGAAGCTAATAACTTGAGCTGAATTATCCGAGTTTGAAGTGGGAAACCCTTAATTTGTATTTGTGCTACATTTCACACATGGGTGTAATTAAGAAAAATGACAGGAAAATGGTGCCAAACCCATAGGCCCTATTTCTAAAATATTTGAAGTCATGAACCGGGGCACGTATGAAACATTCATTCTTAGTTTTTCTCTTGCAAGTTGCATGTTGTTTTAAAGTGATATTGTGAAGATCTCTTGATTAAATCTTGTAGTTCTACATTCTACATGAAAATCAGTAAAACAGTTTTAAGAATAAGAAAGAACAATTTTTTTGGGATGGATGGCAAGGAGAGCCCAAGATCTCGCTCTAAGAAGCTCATTTCCATTTTTTGCCATTGCTGTTTTTAACCAGAAATTGTATTTTTATAGCTGTTATCATAATTTCAGGTTTTATGTAGTCTCAAATAATATATATGTGGTTTGACTAGATTTACAAACTTCGTTCAAAATTTACTCAATCTTGTTTCATGCACTTTCTGAATTACTTGATCTCAATTCTTTATACTTTCTTCTATTAAACCTTTTTATCAAGATTAAAGCCTGTATTCCAGAAAGGTGTTTAGCTAAACAGTTTAACAATTTTAATTCTCGTCAACAGCACGGCTCATTGAACTGTTCCGCTTGAAAGTGCGTATCATTCATGGACAGTTGATGTTCAGTTGAACCATGGTTTAGCTAAACACCTTTTTGGAATACGGGCCAGCATGTTTAAAAAAATTAAGATCAAAAGTTGTCAGCTTGCATGATTATGATGTTAGTCACTTGAAATTGCTGTATTGAAATTTTCTGAGCAAAAATGTTGGCAAATTGTTATATGGTCAGCAGGCCGCGACAATTATTTTTTTTACTAGCCCGGTCGGGAAGCCACCAGTGCAAAATCACTTGCCCGAAACCTGCCAAAAATTGCCCGAAATTTGGTTGAAATTTTAACGACCCTGCAAGCAGGAATTGAGAACGGCTGCATCGGTTAACTGGTCGACGATGGAAGGAAAATTTCCCGCTGTCCACTTATTCCAGATTGAAATACACCGGTCGATCTACCAAGGTAAATTGTCTGAACTAGAGGGGTTAAATCAACATATTCTCAAGTAATATTTTGAATGAAAAATTTAGAATTCAGTTTATTAAATGTTCTGTTAAAATACCCGAAAGAGTTTTTTCCAAAAAAATTACAAAACCCGGTACAATCGAGGTTCAAAGTGGTGACTTCTTCCGATGTGATCTTTGCCATCTTGTTGTTAACTGAACTCGCAATTGCACATGTGTGTTCTTCATGCTTGTTAGTAGTTAGATAATGTCCGCGCATGCTCTGCCCTTATATGAATTTATGAACAGCGCCATCTAGTGACAACATAATAACATAAACAAACACCGTTGGTTTATTTTTTTTCTCTTGGTCGAAGCGCAAATGACAATTTCTTTGTGGATAAAATGCATTTTTTCTGGACAGCTTTCACGTCTTTCGTGTTTTCGTCTACCGCATATTTCTTAATTTAAGACGAGTCTGGCATTGGAGTAATGGTACAACCGTGTTTCGTTTACAAGCTAATAATGATAATAAGCAGCATGCCAAATGTGCTAGCCCAATCGGACAGTGTTGTTTGAACAATTACTAGCCCGAAATGGAATCCACTAGCCCCGGGCTATCGGACACACGATTTGTCGCGGCCTGATGGTCAGGAAGGGACTGTTGAAAAGAAGTGCAATTGAACAAATTGCTTTATAGATTATATCATTGAGAATAGAGAAAAGAAATTCAGAAGTTATAAGCAAGTTTTTTGAGCCAAATTTGTAATTCTTAGTAAGTATTTTTATATTTAAATGAGGAAACACTTAAGTAATTTCAAAATTGATACCCGTATAATTGTGTTATTTGGTAGCATAGTATAGTTTAGCTGTAGGTCTTCTAAATGTGTACCAAAATTAATACAATTTGAAAATGTGTTATATGATTTTGACTTCATAAAGTATGATATTGTCGACCTGACAATATAGTTCTTTAGGTTTGTATAGTGAAAATTAGACAACGATTGAAAAGTGTTGCTCTAAATTTAGTTCAAAATAGAGGAATTTAATGACGGTTTTCTTCTTATGAAGCAGGGAAATGATGATTCCACCTTATTCTGAAGAAAAATTATAAGGGGAAAGATGGTATAAGACAATGGTTAAAGTCTAACATAAGTATGCCGAACAATTAATGATATGGGATACAAGTATCAGGTCCATTCTTTGGGTGGTCACATACATCACAAGATGCTGCATGCAATTTTATTGAACTTGAACATGGTCTCAGTTTGAACACGATTGAGCAAACTTATACAAATAGCACTTATTTGCACTTGTTGCCAACTTGTCAAAAGTGTGTTTTATTAAGTTTTCAACCTAATTTTGAACAATTTTCAGCTCAAATAGTTGTATTTTTATGGGAAAAAAGCAGTTCTTTAGACATCAATTCGGACAAAAATCAGTTCCATAGACCCTATTTTTGATCAAAAATCAGTTCTGCAAAACCCTATATGTTGGATATCTCGGATATCACATCCCTACCAATTTTTTTTTGAGTAACCCCCCCTGGGCAAGGTATGATTATCCTGTTAGAATGATAACCAAAACTATGAACATTCTCAAATTCAAATAAGAAGCATGCAACGTTTCATTAATTACGTTTGTGACATATTGAAAAAGACCCAGAAAAAGAATGGCCATCAGGTAAAGTGTCTCTGATTGGCTGGATGTGGGTTAGTTATGACTGGGCTAGATCATGATGTCTGCTGCTCAGAAAGACTGAGTAGGTAAAAAAATAAAAGATGATAGGCTAGATACCGTGGATGGCCAAAGAAAGTTTACATCTATTTGAATTCTTATAATAGGGACAAAGAAAGAGGTCTTTCCAATCAGATGCAGGTGTTCAAGTACTTGAAGATATAGCAAGCCAATCAAATGCAGGTATTGCTTGAAGACGTAGCAAGCAAATCAAATTTAAAGGCAAACCCAGACCCTGGTGATACTGCTGAGTGATATGCAACCACTACACCAATCAAAATATCCCATGGTTCAATTACAGATCTAAAGCTTCAAATCTTTTTTCATCTGCTGATCAAATTCTAATTCTTGTGGTACCGCTTGGTTCCAAAAATCCCGAAACTTATGCAACTGTTTTCTTTTCTAAAATTAAGGTAGCATTTTAAATTGCCTTTAATTTATAACATAAAACACACATTTCGTAGTACAGATAAATCCACAAAATTGAAATTAAGTTTCCATCAATCATTAAGCCTGGCTTCATATCTGCACATAACATCTAATTCAAATATGATTACAGGGATTCCTGTAGAGATGGATACCGATTTGAACAGGCTTCCTTCTCTCAAAATACAAGCAGTGCAATTATACCGTGATCAGATTAAGCTACTACCCCGTACAAATCACCATGCGACTGTGTAACATTGGCATAATAACCCAATAGGAAAATAGCTAATCAGTTATAAATAGGTCGAGTAAAAGTACACGATGCTCGCTCACACTCGTGCCATTAGTTGTGTGCTAGTTTACCTGCAATTGTATATTTTTGGAATAGCCGCACAAATTGATACGTGTCCAGGTATCGCGCCAAGGGAAAACGAAACGGGAAAATGTGACAAATTGCTTGAATTTCCTGTGGATTTAAGGAGTTTTCCTGGAGATTTAAATGTCATCCTGCATGTCATAGTCGTTTAAGGTGGGAGAAAAGGGATATTTCTTGGCATGGTTTTTCCTGGAGAATATAATCTTAGTGGTCCCAGGGCTATATGGCTGATAACTCTCTGTGGACTAGATCAATTTGGATTAATGAAAATAATTGATTTTAAGAACCACTTGCCCATGAAATGAACAATATTTTAGGTAAAACAAATCAATTACAAGCATGCATCCCACAAATTGTCGTAATGTGGCATTTACGTTTGATAATATCCACACATAATTTGATAAAAATGTTTCATTTTGAAAGTTGAAATTCATATAAATGGTTAATCCATTATTGTGTGATCTTGAGTCAATTTTGTATAAAATTTAGTTGCATCCCACTGAAAGGCTGTAGTATACTGAAGGGATTTGTTGAGGATTATAGGAGCTCTAGATGAGTGTACCAGGGCAAGACTCTTGGAATAGATCTACTCGGATTTATGATAGTCAATGCTAACGAGGTCTAGCTTCTACAATTCGTAAGTTGTTGTGTCACATTTACTCTATGTAGCAATTGTTGGTTTGTTACTAATAGCTCTGTAAATGTTAATTTTATTTCTGTAAGTTTGCACAAAATTTAATTTAAGCTATAATACTTGTCAGTCGCATTATTTAAGCTAATTCATTTGTATTTGCTATTAAATGTAGTAACGTACAGCTTTAATTGGTTCTAAAAGTAAATTTGAGATTGGCTGTGAAGCTGAAGATATTTGTCACCTGGCTGTTAAATCTGTTAGGATGTAGGATGTGGTATGTTTTCATCTTGCTATCTAAACAGTTTGGTAACACTCTTGGCTTCATATGAAACACCTTAGGGAAAACTGTTGATGTAGTATAGTATAGCAGTGCTTCCCTCAGTTTTTACCACTGAGTCTTTGGAAATGATAAAAAGGAAGGCATGTAGAGCTATGCCGATAAGCTGTAAATAACCTTTTACAAGCATCTCCCCATGCAGTGAGGTGATCTTCCTAAGGGTCAGGCTAACTGTTTCAAAATAGGAGGTGAACTGCTCTCTTGTTGACAAGTTGTCGGCATTACACTGTTGTGTTTACAGTTTTTGTGTTTTGCTGTTAAAGCCTTGATTGAAAAATTGGCTTTATCATAGGTTTTTGGTGTCTTTAACTTGCATAGATCTGGGTTCGATTCCCGACCCAACACTTTATGTGCATTTGGTTTTAAGTCCATGCTCTCTTTCGTAGGTTTTTTTCTCTTGGTACTCAGGTCTACCTTCTGCATTTTGAAAATAAGCTTTCTTTAGCTTACTTGGTACCATGTATCAAGTTGGTGAAAGCCTAAACAAGATCTAAACCCAGCTCAGACTTCATTAATTAGTTGTCACTTGTGTTGCCAAGTCTAATCTGTTCAACTATAATGCTTTGATCATCACTAAATAGACAGATTTTTTTATGATTTTTCTTTATCTACATATGTAGAGCAAAGGTAATCCCTCTGAAGTGTCATCCATAGATGCCGGTGCATAAGTCACATGTATAAAATGTACCGCATCTGCTGTAGTTGTGCTGTGTTCAGCTGTGCACACCCTTTTCTATTTCCATTCACGATGTATATAGGCCTGCCTATTTAGTAAAGTATTATAGTTGGTAGTGTTATTTATTGATTTGATCATCGATCATCTGATAAACCTTGTAGGATATGGCAGGATGCGGTGTATCTTCATTTTGCTCTTAGAATACTTTGCTAACAATCTTGACTTCATTTTGAAATGCTTTGGGAAAAGCAACAGAGTTAGCTTGGCAATGCTTCTCTTTCTTTGCACCCTTGAATCCTGGTGCCACAGAGGTTGAATGTACACTTGGTGTATGCACAGGTTTTTACACATGTGTTTGGACACGGTGTAGGAAATGTAAAATTTAAGTGGGTGTGGAGAGTCAAATATCAGTAGAAACATGAATATATTCATTTTGGTCGGTTTTGTATGACAATTTCTCTGTGGAAATATACATTTTTATTCCCTGTGCTTGAATCTGCCCTGTGCTTGGGTCTGTTCTCTGCGGAAATATTAAACAGCCACACTGTACAACCAGTTATTGGCCACATGGCCTATAATAGTCTTTGTATAAAAATTCTTAAATTTGTGGCCTTTAATAATTTGTCTTTGTATGAAAATTCTTAAATTTGTCCACCAAAGATTTGAATTTACACCCAAATATGCTGCCAAAGACCTTACACTGAAGTTTAAAGGGGCACTGGACACAATTTTGAAATTTTGTTTGTGGATGATATACACTTTCTAATTTAGAAAATAACAGTCAATTACCAGATATCGGAAAAATTTTGATCAAAACCTTCAAGAAAGTCAAAAATTTGAATTTTATTTTATTTTTTGATTTGGGTATAAGGCTATTCTCTAAATGTATTCATTGATGCTATACAATGAGAAAAAGCCAAAGATTTGTTTGTAAAACATTCCTTTCACATCATATATTGCAGAAAAATCAAAAGAAATTTGGAATTTTCATTAGATCGCATGAAAAGGTCAATTCTAGAATTCAACTATAGAGGGCAGTATTTATCGTTTTCGACAACGATAATTAAAAATAAGAGAACATCTAAATATTTTGGTATATAGGGTTTAAATTTGACAATGAAACTTTGCATGCTGTCATTATTACAGCTAATACTTCAAATGAGGCAAAAATCTCAAAATGTTTGGGGAAAAGTTTGGAGATGATGCTGAACTTGTCCAATGCCCCTTTAAGGCATCTGCAAGCCTAAAATGACTTTTTTTCTGTCTTTTTGGCATTTACCATGTAGCACTATTAAATAAGGAGCTTGGTCCTATTTTTCAAAATCGGGTTTTCAATTTCATATGAAAGATCACCATTCAGTTGAATCGATTAAACCTTGATTTTACTACCAATTGTGTATTTCAGAGCTGCCTATACTTTACTGTGTAAATCTAATTATGGTTACCTTATTTAGCACATTTTCATCAATATTTTCAAAACGAAACATGTTTTAGCCGTAAAATTTAACATGGATTATGAGAAAAATATGACAAATATTTTGGCAACAAAATCTCTCAAAAATTTGAAGGAAGAGGTCCTAACTCAAAGAAACAATAACGTTATAATTTCTTTGTTTTTAGAATTGTATATCACTTGTTGTACTATTTATCCAGTTATTAAAAAGTTACATCATATTTTCTGTGACATACTGATGAAACATTTTGAAAGCTAACATATAATACATCAAATTGTGTCTTTTTTTTCAATAAATATGTGAATGAAGGGTTATGTCAGTTCCACTGTCTGTAGCATATTTGATTTCAAGAATCAGTCCACTAACATTTGTTACAGAAAATCTCTGGCTCTTGATTCATAGATGTTAATAAATGCATTTGGATAAACCCCAGATGTTCTAGTTTTAGAGCAGCTCATTCCTTTTCATCAGGGTTAGCAATTTAGTCTTTGGTCCATTGACAACCAAATTCAGAAATTTGGCAATTTGGACCTTGATAATTGTGATAAATGCACTGATGTGTGCATTCATAATAGCTTTTTGACTCTCGTGATCTACCAGAGCTTAAGGAGCTCATGAGCTTGGTCCGATTTTTCAAAATTTAGTTTTCAGTCTCATATGAAAGATGACCACTAAAGAAGTCTAAATTTCAAATTTCAGCTGAATCAGTCAAACCGTTTTGATTTTATGGGCTAATTTGTATTCCAGAGCTGCCTGTACGTTACTGTATAAATTAATTATGGTTACCATAATTAGACACATTTTCATACATATCTCCGAAACGGAACATAACTCAGCCGTGAAATTTCACACGGGTTATGAGAAAAATATGAGCAATATTTTGGTACCAAAATCTCCAAACGTTTGAAAAAAAAGTTGAAGCAATCGGAACATGCTCCTTTAACACTACACAGAAAAAAAGTACTTTAAAAGGCCAGGAATTCTGAAGGAGTGTACACAAGTCAAATCAGAAGTACTCTGAAGTTCATCTACCTTCATGACTTTGTCATGTAAGTGCAAGAAGGTCTATCTGCAATGGCTGCCTTTTTATAAACTTGCACCCTACACTGATATAATGTCCAGTCTTGGGTCAGTGGCTGTCACCTGAAGAACCATTTCAAGAGCCACCCACTGATATATGGGAGAGAAAATTGATTGATTGTTTGCACTCTAGTGATAAGACGTTAAATAAATATAACAGATGGCAGCCATTGAAGATACAACTTTCTTGTACACACATGACGAATTGACAGGGGAATTGACCCTCAGAAAAGCCCAAAATCATTGTGTCTTCAGCCACCTATACAAATGTGATGTGCCTCTGTTGGTGGTACATAGAACTTCTGCATGTGGGAACAGTGCAGTACAGAGAAAGATGCTTGCCTGGTACCTGACAGGCAAGTACATAAATAAATCAAGTAGTAATGCAGAAGCCCCACTTTAAGGAGGACATTTGCAGTGTATCCCTTTAAGGTGTCTGGTCCACGCGCCGTCCATGCGTATAAGTACGCGCTAGTGTCCGAGTTGGTAAGTGCCGCAATACGCATGCGCATTTACTCTGAGTAGTGTTTTGAACCTAAAAATGGTCATATTTTAATATTTTTCTGGAAAATTAAGTTGATGACCCCCAATTTTTATTGTTTTATTTGAAAGAACATACTTGTGCGCAACTTTTGTGAAAAAATTAACAAAAATGCATGGGCAGATTTTTTGAATCGACACAAAATAATGTCACTTTTGCCACATTTCCCATAGACCCCTGTACTAATTTTTCCCAAAAAACCTCCAAATATGCTGTTTTTAAACCGACTCTCAAAATCGGTTCTACATCGATAAAATATCATTCATGCCGATTTTTACTAGAAATCTTCGGACAGATCTATCATGGACCAGACACCTTAAAATATTTAGCATATTTTGTGATGCAGGGTGTGTTCACACAGAAGAATTTGGTCATGTCTATGTTCTTGCTTGTGAGCCGCTTACGAGCAAATTCCCAGTGTGAATGCAATTTTAGAAAGTGTCTCGCTTATGACAAAAAAGTGACACGCCACTAGTTTCAACGCGCAAGTCCTGTCCTAGTCTGAATGCAACTGCAAAGTTGTTTTCCCCTAGAGCCGGTCACGACTAATCATGACTAATATATGTGAGCACAGCCTAAGTATCCATTTTTCTTCTCCTTTTTTCTCACAGAGCATAATTCTCCCCCATCCACTGTCACACGACTTTTGGAGCATGGAAAGTGACACTCAAACCACCCCATCCATTATAGTGGAAAACATGAACAATGGCGATCTCAAGTATAAACCAGATCACGACTCTCCGCTTACTCCGCCCGACTCCCACTCCATGGAGCAAAGTGACAACAGTGATAAAGGTGTGGATTTAAGATTAGATGATGGTGATGTTGAGCCATTGTCAAAACCAAACTCCCCTGATAGAGAAATGGATGATGCTAGACTGAGGGTTGATAACTATGAGTCTTCTTCACCTATAGAACTTATCAATGGTGATAGAGGGGATATTCAAGCGCTTGGTTTGAGTAATGTGCCATTGTTTTCTTGTAACCAGTGTGAATTCAACAGCAACAGTGCCCACTTACTACATCAACATATGCGTATGCATGTTGGTAAGTAGAAACGTATTACCCAATAGAGGGTTTGCACGATGCAATACTCACCATATATGCAGACCGTTTTCGCTGCCAGTTTGGTGGGGCGGAGTAGTTTGTGATGTAAACAAAGCATCAAAATCGGCTGTAACTGTGTTGATTTATATCATGTCATGATTT
Organism: Ophiothrix spiculata; assembly: GCA_000969725.1. Classification (NCBI taxonomy): domain Eukaryota; kingdom Metazoa; phylum Echinodermata; class Ophiuroidea; order Amphilepidida; family Ophiotrichidae; genus Ophiothrix; species Ophiothrix spiculata. The sequence goes on from JXSR01S006412.1 coordinate 45,827, forward strand.
GAAATTTGAACTAAATGTACATGAGAACATTCTTGTTATTCAGTAAATAATTTGGTAAGTCTATGTATTATTAATGAACTTCCCAGGACTATTTGATGGTGATCTGCAGTAGCTAAATGGAATTATGTGTCTGCTATGATGTCACGTGCAAACCCTCTATATTAAATGTTATTAAAGGTAATAGGTAATTTTGGCAAACTGTACTGTTCTTTCTCCAGTGATATCTGTATTGATAATATTATAGGACAGGTATTTTCATGTTTTCAGATATCATTTTCTTTATTTTAGATGGTGATATCAGTTTGAGCATGGAATGCTCGACACTCTGATGAATGCTTAAAAATATGATGTCTGAAATGTTGTATGGTCTGAATCAAGACTATCATTGGACCTAGCGGTTTTTGACCACCATGATTGACCTGAAGTTGGCTTGTGTACTAAGGCAATGGTGCTTTCTCACCCAAAACAATGGATATTTTTTGAATTTTTTTTATTGTAGTAGATATTTTGTTTATCAAGTGTTGCAACCTCCTCCGAAACCAAATGGTGCAAAACAGATTTGTTCCCCAAGATTTGACCCACAGACCTCTTATCTTGCGCAAGACCTATGTCCACCCATCATAGGTCACCATTGACTTGCTCTATGGGCAGTTATTAGGCCCTGTATGTGACATGTTTTGGCGCTTTAATGGATTTCAGGAAAGTTACAATTAATTTTAAACATACATATTTTGTGTCCAAAACTTAGCTCAGCACATCAGATACTAAATTTGGGGCTTTATACCAAATTTTTCAATTTTCCTTCTTAGTGTCACTTTTTACCAAGCCATGCTACTAGAGTAAAATATTTTAATAATTGATCCATGCTCTTGATTTTATTATTTAATCAAACAGTCAGCCTTAAGCCATTCCAAGCATCTATGTTATAAATCCCTATTTAAACTATCCAATCATGTTTTATTTTTTCCTTATAATCATTCCTTTCAATATTCCCATAGGTGATCGGCCTCACAAGTGTCATATCTGTGGCTTTGCTTTCTCTCAACGTGGCAACCTCACTCGTCACATCAAGACTCATTCAGACGAGCGCCCTCATAGGTGTCCGCTATGCTCCTACCGTGCTCGTCGTCGGGATGCGTTGGTGTCTCATCTACAGACTCACAAGCATAATAGGAACCACATATGTATTTGGTGTGGATCAGCATACAAACAGAGGGTCACACTGAGGGAACATCTCAAAAAATGTGCATTTCGGAAACAGGTGAGTGATGCAGTTGATACCAAGGTATTATAGACCTTTTCAAAACACGACTTTCAGAGTATTTCCGAAGCTGAGTTTACACTTTCCAGCAATTGCCGACAGAAAAAGTGACTCTTCAACACAATAACCAGAATGTTAAGTTTGTGTCTTCGTTAACTGGTTGTAATTAGCGTTAGCCCTAACGAGTCACTTTTAGTGTAATCGCCCTGATGTAACTTGAAATCTTAAGCTTATTCAGCCGATTTCAAATGGAAATTTCACTCTTTGTGTCGGTGAGCGTATGGTACCATTGGCCAAAAGTTGTTCAAAATTAGTGTATCTAATAATGTATGGGTCTGGTTATTTTTCACTTTAATTGCACTTAAATGCGAGAGAATTTTCAGAAATGTTGACAATGATTGTGCATGCTAATGTGCTTCTACGTGATTGGGTGAAAAAATGGCCATGTGATCAATGTTCCAGAGATTTCTGAATGGATTTTGAAAGGGTCTATTGTGTACTCTTCCAGTTAAACATATTGGTCTTTTGATAAGCCATCGAATTTAATAAATACCTCTCCTTAATAGTTTACCAAATCATCTTATACTCTCTGACTGAAACATAACACAGCCATTTTCTTCCTGACATTTGTTTGAAGGACTACTGCTTGTACTCAATCACTCACCCTGGCAGGCAGAAATCAGAAATATCTATATGCTTTAAATGCAAATACCCACATGCAGAAGCCTGACAATCTCCAGCACCAGCACGCAGTAGGTGCACCATAGATTCACTCAAAAGTGGCTGCAGAGGTACACTTGGGTGGGCTTTTCTTAAGTTATGAAGGTAGCTGCACTTTATTGGACTGCTAAAGGAAATGTTTTGGGCAAAAAATACTTTTTTTGGCACTTTTTCCAAAATCTGTGATTTGTCAAAAAACAAATATCACCAAAATGTTCAGGATAAAAATCCACTTCTAAAAATGTATACCTTTATATGGTTTATGCAATTAGTTTGAGAGTTAGAGTACAAAAACCGTTTATGCTTATTGAAGGTCTACCCCAGCCAGTGTTTGGCATGCTGGTAGACTCCTATGAATACTGATGCCTTAAAAATGATATGGTCATGTTTTTTAACCCTTTCGATCCTGAATTGCAAGATAAGTGTACATTGCCCATACTGAATTAATTTGCACTCAATACGAATTGGAACGCCTGAGCGTTCTCTCGTAAGCTCCTTTGGAAACGCTCAGTCGTTCTATCAGATCGAAAGGGTTTAGGTGGTACCCAATAGCGTCATGATGCCTAATGTTGCCTAAAAAGTTACACTCATGATGCACCCTATAAATTTTTCATGGTATGCTATTTTGGAAATTAAACTAGATATTAAGGAATTGCATGATAGGACCTTTCAGAATATATATAGTTTGTAATACTGAAGTCCATTCAATCTTGCTCTACAGGGTGTGTCAAAATTTGTATTATTAAATTCTCTGTTTTTATAGAAATTTCTTCTTGAAGACAGCTTTGAATAAAAGTAACATTAATTGATCATGCATATTTATCCAGATGAATATTTAAATATGCTAGAAACAAACAAAACAATGCAAATGATCAGTGTTACACAACTTTCAAGCATGTTATCATCATACAGGGTGTTCCAAAGTACAGTCTCTAACAAATAATAAGTGGTGCTCATCGATGCTAAATTACACGCCACGCACAACACACTTGCTAATAAAGAAATGTAGTGTGTTTGTACTGTGTTCTGTCACAAATGTAACCATTTTAAAAATCAAGTCTTATAAAATATATACAGGGGGTGTTACATAAAATGTTGATGAATGCATGATGCTGCTGCATACAGGGTGTTCAAAATACCTTGTTTGCACCGTTAGCATTCATGTTTTTATCATTTTATCACACTTCCATTATTTTATTGCAATAAAAAACTTAAGTTTATGGAAGTGATATCCAGGAATCCATTATTGAAGGTTTTGTAAAATTTTGACTTTTCGTTTTTGCAAAACAGATAATTTTGATAAAAATTTTGCATGAGGGCGCTTTCCATTGTTACTCACAAGTTGTCACTCGCCACTTCTTAAAAAGTATTCAAAATTGTAAATAATCATAACCTTAATCCACCCAAGAAATATGAACAGACTATCA
>JXSR01S006412.1:55530-69492 GCA_000969725.1 Ophiothrix spiculata
ATTGTCAATGTTGTTAGCTAGTCAGAGTGTGTGAATCTTCACTTGACTCACAAACTAGATAGGTTTACCATGTACTAGAACAATTACAATTTTAAGTCATGCTAGTCTTATGCTGCTTTCATACTCGTGTAGTTTTGCAGTTTTGTCGCTGCGTGACATATATTTTTTGCAAAAACTTGCCGCTTCCGGTTGTCGTAGCAGCAAAGCTACATGTCGCTGAGATAATCGATATCGGCATTTCAAGTTGAAATGAATTCAACTTTGGGAGCGACATGGAGCGGCAAAGCAGCAAAGCGACAAAACTGCAAAGCTACAAAAGTGTGAAAGGAAGCAAGCGACATAGCTGCAAAGCTACAAAGCTGCAAAGCGACAATAAGTATGAAAGCAGCATTAGTCTGTAACTCCACATATTGCATCTTGCCCTAAACTAGAAACTTATGTCTATATCAAAGTGTCTATGAAGTGTAAATTATCTTGCAGAGGTGTTAAAACGCAGAAGTTACAATAATTTGTATGGCCAGAAAGATAATAATTCATATCTTCCTTGGTAAAGATACAATAGTTTCAATTGTTAAAATCTGTTAGTATTGTTAGTGAAACATGAACATGAACAACATAGTATTTTTATATTCAAAGCTAATCCTAATTTCACTTCTTTGAAAAGTTTTTGTATACCACGAGGTTCATTTTGGTCGCCCATTGAGATGATGAGACACAAGCATGCTACACCCATTGTTTACAATATCTTGAGGATTTCACTCTCGCTTCAAATCACACCTTTTTATTTGAGGAGCTGGAATATATTCATTATAACAAGAATATAAATTTGAAGAAAAATTCTGAAAGTTATATTTATAACTTGACATTTCATTTAAATGTCCTTAAGACTGTTAATCTGGTTGGTGACACTGATTGACTGTAACTCAAACTATTGTGTGCTATAGGCCACTCAAAAAATTTATTGGACAATATAAACAAAAATCCAGGGTAGCTTGCTGCATTTACACACAATGGGGCCCTGCACTCTAGATTTCTGTTTAAACTCTCCAACAAATTAGTGTGTGGCCTATATATAAGTCTGCGTTTCTACTCTACAACTTAAAATCATCATCATTGTTTTTATCTGACAGGGTTTGGAAACTACCTTCACCAGTGTAATGCAGATGTACGGACATAGTACACAAGATTTAAGCATATCCAAACAACCTCGTATCACAGAACCATCGCCACTTACACCAACAATCACTGCTGTATATTCACGAGCTGCTCTGGAAGAGGCACGCAAATCTCAATTATCACCCGCAGATTCAACCAAAGACTCCCACGACGGCAACAATAAACTGTATGGTCGTACGATAGACTTGAATAAGACAAGAGATTTTATCAATCGTAATTCTGCATTTTTGAATGCCAGTATGCCTCGTAGCGGACATGATACTCATGATGATATGAGTGATACAACAAGCACGCATAGTGAGCAAGAACCAAGTCATTTATCAAGCCAGCACAAATCTCCAGGTTCAGGTAAACGCTTATCCGCAAGCCTTGAACGGCAAGAATCGGAGCGCTCATCAATGGTGACGCCAGAGTCGGAATCGTCTGTAGTGAGGAGAGATTTGAAACGAAGTTACAATGGGGATGACCCTTCTCTTTGTTCTAAATGTAGTGGGAGTTTATCACCTCAGTCATTCAAGTGTGAACACTGTCTTATTATATTTTTGGATCATGTGATGTTTACAATTCATATGGGTTGCCATGGTTTCCGTGATCCATTTGAGTGCAATATTTGTGGTAAGCGGTGTAGGGACAGATATGAGTTTGCTTCCCACCTTGCTAGGGGAAAACACCTCTAGAATTGTTGGGGTTATACAAATATTGACTGCTTTGAGGGGCATGGTTTAAATTATTTTGCCGAGGTGATCTCAAAACAATGAATATGCGCGAAGTGAAGCTGAGGGCATGGTTTTGAGATCACCGAGGGGAAATAATTTTAACCACACCCAAACAAAAAGTAGTCAATATTTGTTTTATATACCGAATATAAAGATTTTTGTCCTCTGGTTGGGTAAAAGAACCATTTTAGCACTCACACATGTTTGACCATGAACTGATGAATGCTTAAAGTCACACGCATAAAGCTCGAGTTACACAATGCAAAATACATTCAGAGGGCCTAGTGAAAAATATGCCCGGGCATAGTAAATTTATAGGGCCTAGTTGAATCCAGGCCCTCAGTTTTAACCAATCAGAGGACAGGAATCTATATATGAGGTTTATAAATATTAAATATTTTGTATGAAATAAGATGTAATACTTTTTTAGTTCTTTGGAGATCAGTAAAATCTCTATAATTGTTGCCTAATTTGGCCTTGACTGTCAAATCCATCGGTGCTCTGTTAGATTATAGAGCATATGGAACTAACAACCAACAGAAACAAAGCATGTTTGATCTGCGACATGAGTTCTTCTAAAGTCACTGTTATTAATCTACAGACAAAATCTATCACATGAAAGGGTACCTGTCGCGTTCATAAACAAGAGGTCCCTGCACTGTGGATATTTGTTTACGCCGTCTGAAGAATTATGACGCCAAGTTTAGTCTATGTTTTGCAATATGTTTATAGCCAGTTTTACCTCATGGGTTTGTTTATCATTTTGTCCTCCATCCTCTGTATTATTCTATGATAAAATTTGTTATGACGTAAAACTCACTGAAAGATAAATCTATTCCAATTTTTTTATCATCATAATTTGAAAACCAATAAATAAATATATATGTTTTACTTAATTAGTTTTTTTGTTGTGATAAGAACACTATATAGGAATTGTATCCTTAGTTTACAATGTGACTACTTAGTGGAACTTTCCAGGCTTTGAGTTCAACAGCTAATATGACAGATTATGTTATACGTTTGTTTTTTATGAAACGGTAAAGGACAGTTGGTATGTTGCAGAGATTGTCATTTACACATGACCACAATTTGTACCACTCATTCATGTGTGTAGAAAATTGCTTCATAAAAATGTAACACTTTGACACAAGAATGGAAAAGTCCCTCAAAACGTCCCAGTCTTATGGTGTCTAGGTGAGTGTGCTACATGAAGAACCATTTCGAGAGCCACTGACCCAAGTCTGGGGATTATATGCAATGTGCAATTCCAAACTTTCTTGCATCACAATGACAATCATTTGTAAAAGATCAACATAAATATCAGTCTCTGCTACAGCAGTGCTTCTCAACTAACGGCACTCACGCCAAATTTGGCATTTTGACTGATTTGCATTTTGAGTCTCTAAAAAAACAAAGAATCATATTAGAACATCGAGCTATATGATTAGAAGTATGCTAGGAAACAGGTGCATTTGGCGCTTCTATCATACAATATTATCATTTTTGTTTTGCGCTTGGTAAAACTAGTTGAGAACCCTGTGGTTCAGATTCAGTGACTTGTTTGCATGGGGCTACTTAAATCTTTGTCTATCAATTAGGGAACCTTGATGGGTTGTATCTGTAACAGCAACTTAAAGTGGTCATTTATGTATCAGTAGCCCAAATGTCCATTGTACTTTTGATATATAATACTTTTTAAATTTAAAACTGCTTTTGACGTTTGTTATTCTGTAGTTTTGCTATGTTTTGCACCAGGGTAAATTTTAAGGATTCTGAAGGGCACCCCATTTCAAGGCAATTTTGAAAGGGCACACTGTTTTAGAAGGCACTTACATGTTAAATAATAGCATTAGGCATTGCTAAGTAATAGGGCATCAAGGCAACTGGTAGGGGCACCGACGGCAAATGCCTTCGGTGCCTTCGGTTAAAATTTACCTTGTTTTGCACCTTTCTGTTTATGTGAGAATCAAGGATTTGTTATTTAGAAGCTTTGTAGTTTTGCAGGTTGATTTCATCCTTAAACCCACTTTGTACATGACACTTGAATAATTTATACATAAACCTTGACTTATATCCGTACCTTTAAGCTTCCAAAATGCGGACAAAAATCACCATACTTTTGCAACTTTCTCCTCTGTACACTAAAAAACTGCACACTGATTGATTGGTGGATTAATTGATCCATTTGAAATAGGGATGGGCGATTTTGTCTACCTGAGATCAGGGGAAAAAAAAAACGAAGTGAGTTTCGATTTTTTTCAACACAAAATTTTAAGAAATAAAGTTTGAACCCCTTTGATAACAAAATGTGTTACCTATGTAGTAATTTTGGTTGAGTGAGAGAATGAATGTTTTAAGCATTCATATCAATTTCTGCAAAATGAGCTCAAATTGTATTGGAAATTGATGACAACCTGGTCCTAAACGGTATTTGGGACTGGCAATTGACTAATCACAAATACTGAAATCATATCATGATGTATGCGCAATGTGTCGGCTTTTCGTAGCTTTCTTAAAAATTGTGTCGCAAAGTCGTATCTGCATTTCTGGCAAAATTGACATATTATAGTTATGATTATAGGTTAATAAATGCGCATTTCATGATTCGAGTGAAATGAGACAAAAATCAATGCATGCATAGTCAATTTTGATGCGTCCAATTCACAAGATCCGTAGGGGATGAGTGAATACACAAAGGATATATATACGTCAAGCTGTGATTAGCCCTAGATATCATTTGAAGAAAGATATCTGAGCACAATATTTGACAAATTCACAGTGACACAAATTTATTGTGTATTTACAGGCCCTATGTGTTAAATGTACATCCAAATTTATCGTTATTATGTTCTCATTGAAAAAGTAAAAACATTGCTAATAGTGCAGCATTTTTTTTTACAAAAATGTATATTGCCTTCAAGATTTAACCAGTTCTATTTTAATGTTTATTTATTTATTTTTCTATAAAAGTTGAGATTCATACGTAGTGGGGGAAACTAAATTGATGATGGATGAAACTTCTGTACTACTTTAATTTACGTACCTTCAGATGACATCATTGTCCTCTTATGACGTCATCACCAAGAGAAAATTCACAGCAACAACATCAGCTGAGGACGAATGTAGTACATCCGAAAGTACTTCTGAAGGTACGTAAATTTTCAGTGGTGCAGAAGTTTAATCCATCATCAATTTATTTTTCTATTTGATTTTTTTCATTTCCTCCTTTGAAAAAAAAAGTGTAATTATGTTCCTTTTTTTATGAAATTAATAAAGGTTTTGCAAAATACTACATGCAAATTCTTGTATCGACATTATCCAATATATTTGGCTGAAGTTCTATATTTTGAACATTACTGGTACATCCATTTTTGATCATGTGAAGGTAACAGCAAAGTAAGGCAACTCAATACTTGGAGATAAAAAATAACATTATAGGAAGGAAAACTTGTGTAGATCTTAATGCAATATCATACTGTCCGTATCAGTATCAGATTTGTTCCTTGTTGTGATGAGTCCATTGGATGTACTTATTGTCAAAAACCAAAAAGTAGGCATTTGTTGATTACAATCATCCCCATACATCAACTTCAGTCTCTAATGCCACAAAGTTAATAGTCATGTATTAATTGTACCTTCTATATTTATATATCGATCTTATTTTGTAATTTTACATTGAGGTTCAAATCTAGATGCATCTAGATTCTTGTACATTTCCGGAGTGCAGATTGTGTTAACACCCCTAAAATCATCAATAAATTTGCTTGACACAAAACTTTGGAACAAGTATACTTTAGGTCCAATCCCAAATTTTAGGGTTGGGGTTTGGGGTTAGGGGTAGGTTAGGGTATATTGAGGGCAAGTCAGGGTTAGGATCGGTTCATGGTTAGTGAGTTAGGGTCGGGGCTCAATTAGTGAGTTACGGTCAGGGCTCAGTTAGTGAGTTAGGGTTGGGTCATGGGTCAAGTTTTTGATGGGACCTAAAGTATACTTTTTCCAAAACTTTATTTATTTATTCTCCTGACAAGTACAAATGACATTTGTACTAAATGTGGTATAATTCTGAAATCTGGAAATTTGCCAGGGCTAATCATGAGTGACAAGCCTCAATATGGTATCGAACCAGTTGTTTTCATTGTTTATGTTTAAGTTGGAAAGCTTAAGGGAACTGTTTGATGTCTGTGTGTTTCTTTTCTCTCACCAGTCTCAAGTACAGGGTTACAAAAAAATTAAAACCAAATTGGCAAGCAATTATTGGCTTTGTTATGGTGCAAAATGAGTTCACAACTCAGTGGTGTGCAAAATTTACCTTACCTGCAGACAACTTGTACGAAGAGGTTTTTATTTTATAAAACTTATTTATTTTATGTATTCTGTGATTCAATAATATGAAAACAAATTAAAGTTAGTTACTTTACAAGATGGTAAGTTTGTTTTGTAATTAAATTATATAAGAGAAATATATGATTAGTTACACCCTGGTCACATAAGCCGCAACGCCGATATGACATTGGTATGACACCGGTGAATGCTTGGGATGCCCGGTCGGACTCCGGTGGTTATGTGACCATAACTAAAGACATCATATACAAGCAAGGTTTTAACTCGGAATTAAATTCTTGCGGTATGCTTCCGGTGTCTCTACGGCTCACAGACACTGGTCGGACTCCAGTCGGTGTCCGGTTGGACTCCGTCCGGTGTCCGATCGGTGTCTGCTGGTATGACGCCGTAAACACATCGTAACCTCGCCACAAGGTTATGTGACCAGGGTATCCGTCTACAAGATGACAAGTGTAAAAATGATTATCCTTTTGTGGGGGCAAAAAATCAATGTCCCTCAAGGATTTAATTTGTGACCTCCAATTAAGGCTGAGACATACTTTGTAATTTTTTAGTTAGTAGTCCATTCTAATTTTCCCATGGTGTACAGGTTTTACCATTGTGTAGAATAAAGAAACTATGGCCAAGGGAAATAAAAGTTGGGAAGGGACACAAAAACAATATTGTGAGTAAAACGGGGTTGAATAAAAAAATAATTATGTTGATTTCTGACTTTTAAATGTGCTTGCACTATTCAGTAGGTGCAAATTAATGATTCTGTAGACTTTTCAAATTTTGAAAACTCATGGGAAATTAATGATCCACATTTTATCATGAAGGTCATCTCTACCAAAATTCACATTTTTAGCTAATAAGCATCGTGCATTTCTAAGAAAAATTAAAAAGTGTGTCATTTTCTATTTATTGTTTGGGCTCCAACAACACCACAGTAGCTTATGGAAATTTTAAAGCTTTTAAATATTGTAACTTGAAAATGAATGATCAGAATAACGTGAAACTTTTGGCATCATCTTATTTTGTGATCATCAGTCTAAATAGATTGAAAAGAGTTCAGGTTTTGTTCACATTAGAATCATGAGTTGTACCTTTAAAATTGGGCCATGGTGGTCCAGTAATTTGGACAATTAAGGTTGTTTGAAATCTTTCTGTGAAAGTTTGTGGTAATCAGTTATGATATTTATTTTACTGTATAATCATTGCTTTATTTAGTATCATCTCTGAAGAGATTGTATTTAATAGACACATTTGTCTATGACTCCAGGAGAGAACAGAATTGTGATTACAATGCATAATAAATATATGAATCTATGGATATATTATCAAAGCCAAGTGTTCTTTTCTGTTTTTTGATTGATATGAGAAGATTCGTTCAGGAATTTGGATCATCTCAGAAGGTAAAAAGTAAATGTAAACCAGCAGTATGGTGTTTGGTCCAATTTAGGACTTTTTCATATACCTTGTGACACCAGCGCTCATCATTGCTGTTTTTATCACTTTGTTTGGGCCTGTCCACTGTGATGACTAAGGTTAATGACAAGCAATGGAGACCTGCGGATTGCAATTTTGAATTGTCCGCCAGTCATTGTTATGTTAACACTGACAAGTTCGCTAGCCACCACAGCCTGTCGTTACTATCAGTCACAAATTTTTAAAATGTTGTGATGACATAAAATACATTGTCGTTCAGTTTTCTTTGGCTACTACAACCCTCAGTTCTTCAACATTTCCATGCTGTTTGTAACCGTCTGTAGTTTAGAGGTCTCACTTTCCATCTACGATAAGTCGTCAGTCAGTGTAAGCCCGCCTTCACATCCATAATTTTGTGATTTTCAGGTTGTTTCAAAATGGAAATCACATTTTTATTTTTTGATTAATATATTGACAGTAGACAGGGTCAAGCTATTGACAAAAATGCAACAATTTTGTGATTTTAGAGTTTGTTACCTTCCGTTGACAACATGTCATCAAGTGTGAGCCTGCCTTCAGCAACACATTTGTGACCCGCCATATCGAAGGATACCTTAAATTCGGCAGAGTAAATTACGTGATACGGGCTATTAAAACTGAGCATAATCAAAAGTCACCAAGGTCAAATTTCTTATTTCATCAGAAACAGTACCTTTGAAGTGTAATCTATTATATTAATCAAGTTCCAACATCCAAAACATACGGAAAATGTGTTAAAAACGTAGATAAAGATCCTTTCTCCATTCAAGTTTCACTCAGTACAAAAACTTTTAAACTCAATTTTCTCAGAACTTAAGCTTTCCAAATCAGCCCGATGCCTTTTACCAATTTGGATGTAACTTTGCAACTGACAATTCTAAAACCAAAAGCAAGGTGCTATTTTAAAGCTTAAAATCTCAGCTTTCAGATGAGACCAAAAATCAGTGTTCATTTTGGGACCCTTAACCCTTACTCTCGCACGCTTAAATACAGTCCAAGTCCGAATACGTCATGAAAAAAATTTCTGGTTCGGACTTGTAATTCTTTATTTCTTACTGTAGTACGTAAGAGGGTAGGGTACCTTTCTATATAACGGGTCCCATTTATCACCTGTTGGTTTTAAGAAAATGCAAAAATAGAGACTCAAACAACTTGAATATTGGTCACAACAACGGAATTTATTGTAGATATCTGTACTACAACGTACGCTATAGAAAGAACTGATTTGTACACTATACATGATTAGGGCAATACTTTATAATGTGTACATCTATACAACATAAAATATTTGCTCCAGAAAACAGGAGCTGTTCCCTGTGGATCTCTACAATTTGTGTTGAAGAAATTAAAATGTGTTGCCATGGTAACTATCACCATGGATACTTGGTAATTTACCTAGAATTATACTGATTTAAGATCTGAAAAGTATGTGTTAAAAGTGCAAGATGAGTTATGTAATCATGAATACTACATAACTTGAGGTATAAATGTTAGCTGACTAGGCTTTGAATACAATCAACAGGAAATTTACACAAGGACCTATGCATTCTGAATCTGATCATGATAATTTTTTGGAAGCATGCAGTCAATATTTCATTTCTAAATTGACTAGCTAGAATTTAATGATAATTTTGGACCATTGCACTGTTTGCTGTCATTTTTCTTCTTAAAAACATTTTTGATAATTTTGGAAGACTATTGCTATACTAGTTTCGGAAATGAAAAGTTTAGATGATATTGAAAAAAACACCATGACATTTTCTTTTTTCTTTTTGATTAATGTATTGACAGTAGACAGGGTCAAGCTATTGATAGAATTGCAACACCTGGCAAATTTCTTGTTAACAAAACACCATGCTCATAAGTACTTGCTAAATGCGATAATAAAAGCTGGCCAGATATTTCATAAACTTAAAAACACATATCTTGTAGACCAAATGACTAATGGTATATCCAACAATCTCTATTTCCACTGATTGTAAACGCTCGATAATTAGTCTTTCACAACACCCCTGTGTTACTCGTTCACATGTAATCATACCAAAAGACTAAGCTTTGATGGATATTGACAGATTCTGAATAACCCATTAAATTTAAGTGGTCACACATAACGTATAGAGCCCAACATCCACTTTACGGTGACTTAACATACACTGTTTCGGTCATAGATAAATACATGTATATCGATTACCAAAACAGTACGTTTAGGCGTACGTTTAGGCTTTATACGGACGAAGTGTGACTGAGCAATAAAGGGCGAGTATTTCTGTTGAAGCCCTGGTCTATTCATTGATATATCTAAAAGTCTTATACTCCAACATAATGGCAGTGCAAAACTGGTCATGCATTTTACTTTGACTTTCTTAGCATTAAAATTTTCATTATTTATGAAAAATATAAATATTTTGGATGGATATCTAAAGATATTTTAACATTTAACTGGAAAACAATGCATGACATTTAAATATATAAGACTTGATCTTGTCTTATATAAAAAGGAATGCTGATATTTTATAAGTTACTGATTTCTTATTTGAAAATTAGGTAAAATTTGCGATGTTGATTATCCCATATATCCAAGCAAATTGATCTCCATAATTTCTTTCATAATGATTAGCTCCAAATATAAATTGTAGTTTTGGTAAGACAAAGCCAGCTGACTGCACTTTGAGTTAATTATTTTTAATCGAGATGTTTTGTGACACTTCTCTGTATACACTGCCAGCAGTAAATTATACAATAACTAAAATCAAACTAAAACATAATAATTCATAAACAAAATCATAAAAAAGAATCAAACTAAACAGACTATGCTCAGATTGATTTATCTTCCGTCATAAAACAATAACTGGAATGGAATAGTAGAACTTTTTATATTGCACATACATAACAGTATGCTAAATTAGGTGTAAATAACAAATGCAACATCAGCCTGATAAAACTGAAATCACAATTTTTTGGAGAAAACAATGCAGCAAGTGAGCAAATAGATTTCATAACCAAATCTTGGCGCATTTGATGAATTTGTGCATAAACAAATCTGTAACAAAATACAGAAATTGATTCAACAAGTGCACTGTCAAATAAACACCACAACACATTGCAAAATGAAAGATTGCGATCCTAAGTGCACATGACGAACCAAAGTCAGCATCTGATTAACTGATATTGAATCTGTTACATACACCAAGCGCATTTTAAACACTGTATGGCTAGAAAAACTTGAGGTACTATTCCTAGTCTTAAAATAAAAATAAGCTAAAATAACAAATAAAAATAAAAAATCTGTCTATCTCAAATCAAAATAAAACATTTATAATGCTTTGTGTTTTACCAGCCTCAATTTATTTGTCACCAGTTTCTAAATCATTATGCTGTTTTGTACCTTTTAGGTGAATAATTTCTTTGATTGGTATTTTTCTTTGGGTGGTGGGTAAGATTCCGTCAAAGTTGCCCATACATATTCAACCGTTTTTTATTTGAATACATATTTACAACTTTCAAGGAACCTCTGAAATATTAAGAAATGCATGATTGCTCAGGAAAATATCTTGAGTCTCTTAACAGACTCTAAAAAAAGCAAAAAGTTTTGAATTTCGGTTAGATTTTTTTCTTTGTTTATGCTGAACTGGCTGGAACCTCAACTCAACTCCCATATAGAGTATAAATATAATTTTTTCAGTATTTAATCAAAAATCACCATTTTAATAACTGGAAATGTCTACATTTAATGATTCTCCAGACATTGTTAATTTCAATTTACTTAATGCAAACAATCAGTCGTCGCACCCTTCATACAATAAAAGACATTTTGTTTTTGTCATGGCAAACTCATATACAGCTCTATTTCCATTTTAAATTAAACAGGTCACAGTGTCTGTAGAAAGTAACATAATTCCACAGAATTGCAAAATCAACAGCATAATTTTTCAAAAATACACGCTATATGCTTTACTTTGTTCCCATGAAGAACACTTACAGAATTATAACTAATCAAAGAATCTTTGACCAAGGTATAGTCAACGTTCAACTATACAACAAAAAACAAAAATAATACATCATTTGCAACTTGCCATGAAACACCATAAAGTGCTTGTGAAAGCCTTAAAAACATTTACAAAAATCAGTTATATACAGAAACAGTGATGTACAATGATAATAAGTAATAAATGAAAGATCTAGAAGAGTACAATGAACAAGAATAATACAGTTTGCCTACAAGGCATAGATACAACTAATAAGTACAAGTACCGTAATTATCAGAATATGAGCCGCAGTGCTTATATCACACATTTTACACAAGCTGTAAAGAAAGACCCAATTTGGTTAACAGACTGGCTCAGCTGCAATTTAGTGTAAATCAAAACTTCCATATTCTGCAAACTCTCTTTGGAATTGCTGCATAATATACTACTAAGCATTAAAATGTTATAGTATGAACCTTCAGACTATCTATTAACATCTGATGTTTATATGGGACTTGGGCCTTAAAAAATAATTGTTTGAATGGCCTAACATTGAAAAACAAATAGGATAGGTAGGTAGGCTTTTTTTAATATATATTTTTGACAAGTAAACACCCAATTTTAGGCTAGTTTGGGTGTTTTTCAGTAATTTTTCAAAAAAGCACCAAATTCACTATATTTGTGTGCTTTTTCCGACAATTTTTTTTATTTGACCAGAAAATTAGGGTCAGTCAGGTTAATCAATCAACTTTTTTAGGCCTATATAAAAATAGGAGGTATTTTACTAAGTTTATTCCTGAGGGGAAGGACATGTTTATCTGCTTTGATTTACATAGATTTAGCAGCTTGACCTAGATCTTTTTGACAAAAAACGGTGCCCAGTACTCAAACATGTACAAAATTTTACAGAGAAAAAAATACATGCCACAACTTTAAAAAGTCATAATATAGAAAAACTGTGATGTTTAGCAACCTAAATTTTCTGTCAGCAAGTAAATTGATACTAACAATAAGCTTTTCCTGATAGAAAATGAGGTATTTTCATTCTTCAAAATAAAAAATGATGTCATTATCACAATACATTTGTAACATATCATAAACGTATAGCAAAGAAAACAAAACATTTACAGAACACTGGCACTTAATCGAGAACAAATATAGAAGCAAAAACTGACCATAAAACTGCTTAAGGCTTTTACATGGCACAGGCGCATTTCAAAATGGATGTTCTGTCACACCCGGCACGGCACGCGTTTACAATAGATGCTTGTTACAATACTCATATGTATATATTTTCAATAATGAATTCATGATACATATTTTTGATTTTTTTTTCAAATTTGCAATAATACAATGCATGTATTTTTTGACAAAGACAAAAGGATAATACAAAAATCAAGAGGATAATCTGCAGAAACAAATGAAACGTGAAAGAATTTGAATCGGATTTTTTTTTAGTCGATGGTGACATAAAGGGAAAGATGATTGAATAAGGTAAAGCAATATTGTGATCTAGGTACATATACATTATAAACCTTAAAGTATGCAACAAGCAATCAGACTCTGCTACAAGATCCACAGCACATCCCTTGTATTCTACAGCATTGTGAACTGGTGGTTTTGTATTGTGTAAGAGACTAGCCATGATTGATTAGGATTGATTAAGACCAAATCACTGCGTATTAATATTTTTGTACATGAATCATTCATGATTTTGGTATTGTTTATGGCTAAATTTGTTGATACCACATGGACAAACCTTGAAAATAAGTTTATTTTAATATTCATCAAGATTGGGTACATCTTTTTTATTTGGAAAATTTGGACTAATTTATTTCCTCGTATGGTCATATTGTTTTTTTGTGCATTAATCGGTTGCTTGTTGCATACTTCAAGATTTATAGAGTATAGCAAAACCTACATGTTCCTTATTCACAGGTCTCCGCCAGCTCACATAACATGTTGTGAATGTTTTTTTTAGAACCTGATGACCAGCTGACCTCTGACCCGGTCAACCAGCCATACCTTAAGTACCGACTTCTGCTTATTCTCACTTATATAGAATAACCGACAAAACCCCCCCAAAAAAACATTTTAAAACTTGCAATTTCAAGTGGTAAACTTAACTTGACAGTCACATATCTCATTTAATAATTAATTAATCAATGCATCTTATCATAATTAACAAATCATAATCAATCAATCAATTTAGTGATCAACATATTATTTCCTATGATTAAGTCATCCCTGATTGGTGTTTAGATATATTGCTAAAACAAGTAGAAATATCTATATACATATACATTCTAAAAAGTAAA